>APFE030896142.1:0-21173 GCA_000404065.3 Pinus taeda | reverse complement strand
ATCAAGCTGGTAGTCCCGGTTTTGGGATCCAGTGGGAAATCTCTGTGTATATGTGTTTTATGTGTTATGCTCTCGCATTTTTATTTTCCTGTGATTTAGAATTCGTATGTAGGTAATTTTTGTACGGGGTTAAAAACCTACACTAGAGAATGGGTAGAAGGGAGTAAGTTAGGCCACAGTCTGGCAAGTGCCCAAACACTCTGTTTACCAATTGTTGCTAGAAGGCTTCTTCATCACCCTGTAATTTATCAACCACAACTGTAAGGATGCCACAACGCCTTATGCAAACCATGACCTAATATAGCACCAACCTACCACCTTGAAGAGTTCTCAGGCCTCAACCTGAAGGTGTCTCCAATCACCCTGAAGAGATGACAGACCACGTTTCACAATTTTCAAACCATATCCCCCTATGCTTTGAATCAATAGAAGAATGTTGTAAAGAAAATAATGTTGTACCCTATCAAATCCTAGTATCCATTAAAAATTGTACAATAATGCTCTACCCAAATTGGTCATTGCACAATATTGTACATCAAACTCACTTCTCAAGCACACATCACTATCACTGCTCAACTACACATCATTGTCACTGCACATGACTGTCACTACTCAACTGCACTACTCAAAATCAAGAGCTCACAACATTGGATACCAATTATGCTGAAAGAAACACCGTGTAATACTGCAGATGATGAACCCAAATATCTAATAATGGCATACTCCAAGATGCCTATGGCCATCCCTATGACCTACTACCAATGTTCTCTATCTCTACCCATGGAGAGATACCAACATATGTCTTTTCACTACTGATCGCTAGCTCATACAATGTTATCCATCTTCATGCCAATAAGTTGTATATCAAGGTGATATTGCCATCAATGACTTGCTACCTTGCAAGGTCATGGTTATGTCACTATGATAGTAAACTCTCTAAGTCATCACTATAAGACACCTAATACAAAGTCCTAGGTTATCACAATTATGACTTTGTGTCAAATGTAAGATCATTGTAATCTAAAGGTTAGATCCAATAGATCAAGGTAGTGTGTCAATATGTTAAATAAGATTCATCATAGCCATGTTGAGTCAACGTCAATGTCAAATTATTGTCAAGCATATATATGTTAGGTCTATGTGTCATGTATAGGTGTCAAGTTGATATGTCATGTTTAGGAGTCAATTCAATTGTCATGTCTAGTTAATCAAATCATGTTTATATGTCAAGTCACATCAAGGTCTAGTGTTCAATAGTCACTTCAACTCAGGTCACTGTATCACTACCAATATAATCATTTTGTATCAGGTCATTGTGTCAAGCTCAACTCTAGCCACAATTCTCAATTTGTCAACAAGGCATCATTCTTATACTAAGGTGTTTTAACAACTGTTCACATCTTTGAACCATAATATTGTTATCTAGTTCACTCCACAATACAAATGTTATGTATGTCAGGATTATTCATCAAACATTGTGATATCAGTTATTGTTTGTTAGGTCACTATCTTATTAACATGCCAAGTTATGTCAAAGTCAGAGTGTCACATCAATGTCAAAACTATGTATAGATAAGTCAATTCATGTCACAGTTCCACTAGGACAATTACAAAGAAAATGTTTGAAGTCATGTTATAAAAAGGTTGTTGAAATGTGATCAAAAATGATGTAATTATGGGTAAAATATTATTTTTACTACGAGTTAGTTTTGTAACGATATTCGTAACGAATAGGAGTTATGTAATGGAAGAAAATCCCATATTAAATTAGTGAACGCCCAAGAGCTTGCATCATGGAGAATCATCTTTGATTAATAAAGATTTCCAATCCCTTTCTTTGTGGAGGTTTCCTTGACACATTGTTAAGGTTTTACCACGTAAATACATTGTGTTTACTTGTGCATGTTTATTTTTAGTTTCCAAATCAATTTCTCTATATTACTTTCTTATTTAATGAACTTCTAGATCAAAATCAAAGGGAAAGAAGTGTAAAGCTAAATTTTGGTACTACAACAAAATTGGACACCTCAAGAAATATTGTTGAAAACGGAAAGAATCTGAAAACTAGAAGAAGGAAGCAAATCAAGTTGATTTAGGTATGGTTGATGAAGTTTTATCTATTGAAATAGGAATAGTAGATGAAGCTTTACTTGTTTGTAATGTCTCTCAAAATATTGAAAATTGGTTGTTAGACTCGGATTCTTCTCATCACATGAGTACGCACAGTGATTGGTTTAATTCATATTAAGTTGTAAATGGTAGTTTTGTGTTTATGGGAAATAATGTGTCTTGCCAGACTGCTGGGATGGGAAATACCAGGATTAAAATGTATGATAATACAAATAGAACATTAATTAATGTTATACATGTACCTAAATTGAAGAAAAAAAATGATTTTCTTGGGAGTGTTGAACTCGAATGGTTACAATTTTGTAGGTCACAATGGAGTGCTGAAAGTCTCAAAAGGTGCCCTTATTGTTATGAAGGTAGAAAAGGTCATAAATTTTTAGACTCAAATGAAGTACTTGGGTTAGTGAGGCCGCAATTATATCAAAGAAAGCAAAATAAGTTACTTACCTGTTGGGCGTAGGATCCCCCAAGGGAAGTTTTGGGGCTTAGAGCCCAAGTTTTGATCAAAGATTGTAATTTTGATGTAAAGACTCCGCATTTTGTGGGTGCAGAGCACGTAGTTTGTAAAAGAGTCATAGGGTTGTCCACCCTTATTTTTTTATTGTAATATCAGCTATAGAGATCTACCCATGGTTCGCGAACCATGGGATTGTATAAATAGAGCGAGGCTCTAGGTAGTTAAGGGGAATGAATAAGAAAATATGAACATATGATGTATGCAAGATAATCTATGGAGCAAAGTCTAGTCTTGGGTCGTAGAGTAGGAGAATGGTCTGTAGCTGAGTGCGCAGAGGCCTAGTAGTCTGCAGCTAAGTGTGCAGGGCGAGTTGAGTCTGTAACAGTTGGAAGTATTAATAAAGAGAAGTTCTTATTATTCCTGTGTATTTATTTCTTGTTTTATGCATCTATTATCTTGGGTATGAAATTCAATTTTAATACTTATATGATGCATGAATGTGTATAATTGTATTGATGAAGTGAATGCAAGATAGAATATATGTTTACGTGAAGTTAACTAAGATCTGTTAAGAAAATAAGTAAGATACGCGGTGTAGTTTGGGGAAATAGTGCAGTTCGTTGCCCTAGTAGCACGAAAGTATCTCAGCCCCTGGCTAGGGCTACGTGAAAGATAATTATAACAGATCGCGAAGGTATTGAAAGTTGGAATAGTGCACAAAAAGACCTACACAAAGATAGATCTTGTTGGACTAAAATGATATCTCAAACATCTCAAGGGTGCGGAAACTTGGTTCCATCATCCCTCCATATTGCTTAAAGTGAGACTTCAGTCTGTGCTCTGCGGGCTGATGTCGAAAGGGCCAGTAGTGTAAGGAATTGTTTGGATAAATAACTTTGAACCTGGGTCAGGCCCCCATAAGCCAACATTACCTATGACATCAACGGTTAGGTCACACGAGTGAGAAGGGTCTTCAGGTACTGATGAATCACAAATTGCTTCCTAATTTGAAATCCTTGAATTTGGACTTTTGTAAACATTGTGTTTATGGTAAACAATGTAAACAGAAATTTAAAAATGGAACTCATAATAGTAAACAAATTTTGGACCATATGATGAGAAAAAATATTGCAGCAACAATGCTGCAACTCTTGGGCTACCAACTTTACTTTGTCAACCCAGTGTTCGTACAAACTTTGAGATGACAGTGTTGTATACACAAGTAGATGCAATGGGTCCACTCATTGTCATTGTTGAGCTAGCAATAGACCACTAAGGTTTCTCAAACTAGCCTTCTATTTATTTAGAAGAAGTTTGATTAGCAATGGAGAAAGGGGAATTTTACCCTAATTGAGAGAATTGAAATATTGTCTACTGCAGTAATGAAAGACTGAAATAAATGTTTTAAACACACCACCCACCTAACTATTTGTTAAGAGATCTTGCTTCATAATATTTCTAAGCTAACATGTGTTTAATCCTAACTATCCTAAGCATGAAATCTGAGATAATAAAACACTTTACTGCTATGCAGATGAATGAATACGATATTCTTTTTCTTTTTGTCCTTTCTATGAAAATATTAATGCTAATTCTTCTTGGTGGTATGGTAGGTGTGTTAGAGATGGCTGTGAAAGATCAGATGGCTTGGGAGGCAAGTATGGATCTTCTCTTATCTTTATGGATGAATTTTATACAAATTGGCCTCAAAATAGGCCACTACAGGTCATCCTCCAAGATGTCCTAATGCACCTACAGGATGTCCTAATGCTCCTATAGGATCCCCTGTATTCCTACAGGATCCGACTGAAAGCATAAGGAGTGGTTTGGAAGGTGCTATAGGGGTTAGGGAAGGTTAATGATGGAAAAAATAAAGTAAGGGAGTGGCTAGCACTTCCTTAGAACTCAAACCAAATTTTGTAATATGGTCGGATTTGCTCACAAACATGGAAAGTTGTTCTTATGGAATGATAAATTTGTTGATGGAATTCATGGATTTTGGTGATCATGGATGGATGAGGTTAGACTAGGGCTACTGACATGAGATCTTCCTAGACTATTGAAACTCCTTCAATACACACATCACTGGCATTTACCCATGAATCATGTCAAACAAGAAAGATTTCCAATGAACATAAGAAAACATAATTCCATTATTTAATTGCCTAGTTCATGCATGGAAATACTTACAGAATTTTGTGAAACACCATGAGATCTAATACAAAGTTGGAGATATCAGAGATAACAATTGAAACCTATTCTTGAAAACCGAAAATATGCTGGCCTAATTAGCATAAAACCCTAAATTCCCTAAGAAATCAGAACTCTATCTTTTTGGGGTTGAATAGGAGTTTTGCCTCAAACCATGGTCCCTGAAGGGAGGAGTGAGGAAAAATCCACTTGCTATCAGCCATTTTGGTATTCCTCTATCTCTCTAAATCCATTGCTAAAGCTATGCACAAATGGAAGCAAACTAATCAAATTCACCACTACTTGCAATGAAACAATGCCAAAATCAATTCAACAATTAATCTATGAAATAACCTAAGCATACAAGTACAATAATGGGAACCTCTGTTGCTAAGGTTGGGCCGTAACCCAAGATTTTTAGCCCTCTGAGTCAACTCGGTGCTGGGTCAAGGAAATGCTCATTCTCATTATCATATCAAAAAATAATTACATAATAGTGTTTTTCCATAATCCTTCAACTTGAAAATACTTAGTGCTCTTACATAAAAAAATATGAATCCTAATGAGGTTGTAGGCATCCTTATTTATAGAACTAAAGTCTCCAACAACTTCCTTAAATCTAGTGAGGCTTGGCTCCTAAAATCAAGATGAACTGGTTCTTAACTATCACTGGCTCGACTGCCAATGATCTCCATGACTCGGTTACTTGCAACTCCGAGCTAGTGTGATTTGATTGAGGGATATTCGAATGAGTGAGGATTTAATGAGGAAGATCCATATCCTATAATATCTCCTTCTTGTCTCATTCGACTTCCTACACCTTAATTAGCCAAAATTGTCATGATTTGCTCCCAAAAACCTACAATCAATGCACATTAGACCACTAGACATAACATATTACTTTTACTCATCTCATTAAGAAAAATATAATTAAAACATGTAGGAATTATGAGAGAGTTTATTTTAGTAATATTGGAGGTGTATTATGTCCATATAGTTACCTAATGATGAATCTCATCATCACCCCCTATTGAAAGTGTTGCTCATCTTCTGAGCAACTTAATCTATGTCCATGTCCTTCATTGCTCTGGTGACCTCCCTGACATCCCATACTTCTATTGTAGTTTCTTCTTCTTGTGAATAAAACCATGCCTTCCTCTCTATCTCTTCTCACTAGTTTCTTTCTTCTTCTTCTTTCCTTCCTTCCAACATTCCTAAATGCAATGGTGGATTCATTCTCAAGCCAATCAAATTGACTTTGAGTCTTTGTAGAGTCTGCTTATACATGGGTGTCTTATTTAGTTCCTCTTTCATTCTATGAGGAGAATGGTATTCTTTGATTTTTAGGCTGTAAGGAAAGGTGCCCCACCTCCTTTGGCAAGTTTGCATGCTATCATTTCCTAGCAATTTGAACATGTCTTCAAAGTGTGTGACTACTTGTTCTTGTGCAGCAAGGTACCTAGGTGCAAGCTGAAGATCATTTGCAATCAGGTTGTGAGTGTTGATGGCAACGATTGGGTTAGATTGCTCAACTCTTATCATAAGGGGTTTTGTCTCTTCTCTTGCCATTACCTTTTTCATCTCTATAGATCTTGCTTCCTCATGATTTATCCATGATGCTAAGGCCATCAGTTGCAAGTCTCCTAGTTTTGAATTTGGGTCCCCCACATTCGAATTTTTAAAGGCCAAGTTGTGCAGGTAGAACTCGGACATTTTTGCTCTATCTTCCAAGGTGCTTTGATCACAGAGATCAATGAATTGTCTATAGTGTTGGAAGGGCATAGTGCCTCTTTGTGCTAAATTCTTGATTTGGAATTATAGCCATTGTTCCTTGAGATACAAGGCATAAGACTTTGCTGGCATCCTTCAATGGATTGCCTCCAAGGATAAACTGGCCATATTTGCCAACTGGCTTTCCCTTTCTTGTAGTTGTCCCCTTAGCCATGCATTCTCTGCTTCTAACTGAGATTTCATCATTACCTCTATGTCCCTTATGCTGCTCAGTTCTCTGCCCATATCCTTAAATTTCTCCTCCATGTGGCCTACATCCTCCACTCCTTTTAATTTGGCAATTTGCATCTATTTGTGTGTCCTTTCCCTCTCTTTTTCAAGTTCAAAGAATAAGGGGATGGAAAAATTATGTGGGATTACCCTACCCCCTTCAATGAACCTATAGTAGGAGTTGAGGTTGGTTTGTGGACTAGGTTCTCTCAGTTCTAGGTCTTCTTCCTTTGTTTCTTGCTGATTTATACCTTCTTGGTCCATTTTCCGAGTTTCCTATAGGAGACCTTTTCCCTTTGATGACGTTGACATTGTGATAGGTCTCCTAACATAAGTGATGGGAGATTTGGGAGAGGCTTGTTCTAATGATCCTTCTCCTTGATTTTTCTCTAGAGAAGCTTCCTTTTCTTGCTGCTTTGGTAAGCCTTCAATGACAATAGAAGTTTTGGTGGGGGTTTGAGGTCTTCCTTTCCTAATACTTGTGATATTTCTTGTCCTGAAGTACAGTGGGGTTTGTCTTTGCCTCTTCCCTTTTGACTTGATAGGTGTTCTTAGGGCAGTAAGAGCAGTTGGTGCCTCTTTCTCAGTGGGTTCTGGAGATACCCTTGGTGATTCTTCCTTTTATTTGCCTTGAACTGTAGACCTTTGTTATTCCTTTTGTTCTCTTTCCTCTTTTCCATTCTTCTTCTCATTCTTATCTTTCTCTTTCTTTTCTTCCTCTAGTTCCTCACTTTTCTCATATGTCTCTTCTTTTGTTTCTCCTTCTATCTCTTCTTCATTATCCTCCTCCTTTTCTTCCTCTTTTTCCTCCTTTGTTTCCTCTTCACTTCCTCTTATGTTTCCTCTTCATTTTCTTCTTCTATCTCTTCTTCCCTTTCACTAGCAATGAGGCTTTTGTCATATTCAATAACTTGAATTGCTCCTCTTGCCTACATTTCTCTGAAGGTTGTCCATGTAATAGAGAGTCTTAGGTTTTGTAGAGCATCTTCTAGGATGAGTTTGATCAACCCATGGTGGGCTAGTTGTTGATGTTTTCCCTCCTGCACTTTGATGCTCATGTCTATCATTGATTGTAGAAGAAAGTAGGGTATACTTAATATGTTTTGAGGAGGTGTGTCTGCTCAAAATCTCAGTTCATGGAGGAGTCTAAAGTGGTATCCATACATCACACTGTATCTCCCTTCACATGGTATGTATTTAATGAGGTGGTAACTAACTTCATTCCAAGGGTACGGAATTCTTTCCCTTCTAACCCCATTTTTGTCCTTCATTGGCTCCTCCCCTTCCAAAAAGAATTTCTTCTTTGCAAGGGTATTTTTACCCTTATATTCTTTTCTCCATGGTAACCCTAAAGGGAGTTTAATGATTCTGCTCATAACCTCAGGGGTAATTACTACTGATAGGCCTTTCACCATAGCAGTGGCATGGGTCCTAGTGAGGGGTATGAGTGAGAGACCAAAGTCTCTGGCCACCTCATCATCATATCCTCTCATCCTCTCAAAGAACCCCATCCATTGGTGCCTTGTGAAAATTTCTACTACAGGAGGATGTTGGTGGATCCTTACTGTGTTTGTGGGTTCCCTCTTGTTAAAACCTCCTGTCATCTCTCCCTGGTAATTGTGGAGGCTTGTATGGATACAATTCAAGAATTCTGGTAGGTGAGAGAGGTTTGAATGTTAACTTTACAATACAATTCTCCTAGACTGCAATTTCCTTAATCAAATTGAGGATTTTTCTTATTTTAACTGGAAAACATGGAAAATATAGCTCCTACCTCACTTGTTACATTTTGTTGAGGACAACCTTTGATTTCTCCTCCCTTAGTGCCCACTGATAATCTTGTAGATTGATTGCTCCGTATCCTATAGGTCTCATGCACTGCAAATACTAACTATCTCCTGTAGGTGATGCTTCAAGAAGGCTGAAAGCAACCCCTTTTCAATGAATTCTCGAGATTGCTAATGGTCTCTTTGTATGGGAATCAATGTTTTATTTCCATACATGGATGATCATGTGGGATGGTGTGTTGGCTGTCTAAGTACGAGAACCTCCTTTTGGACCATTGGTCCCACTATCAGTCCATCATTACATCTTACCTCGTAATCATCTCCCACTTCGTTCCTCCGTAACTTAACCATTTTTGGCCTTATCCCCTTTTCTTTTTATTTGATTTTTTCCACGTGTGGAGTGGTCTAATTGTTTTATCATCGTTGATTGGTCAAAGGTGGCCAAGTTAACTGACCACCTTTACTTATAAAACCAACTCTCACATAATCCTACAATTTTGATCATATCTTACTAATGAGAGAGCATGAGTAAGATTACATACCTATGGGTAAGATTCTTTGATGATGATACATGTTGGAGAGTGATGTCTCTGTGTTGTGTTTTTGTTGCATATTCTTCTGTGTATTGGCATCTTTTGATGTGCAGGTGCTACAGAGTGATACTGGTGATATTGTTGTTGCTGCTGAGCTTTGGAGGAGTTGCCTCAAACTTGGAATCCTTGTGTTGAAGATGGCTACAAACCTATGAAGTTTCCTTTATGGGATAGCCTTCTACAGGCTTTCCTACAGGAAACTTACAAGATGTCTTGTAGCTGCCTCTCCCCTAAACTTTCATACTTTTTCCTTACTTCTGGAGCATGAGGGTTGCTCACATGAGTGGAGAAGAGTTGTAGGGAATGGTAGGTGAGATTTATGGTCTAAGAAGATCAGTGAAGGTAGGCCTTCATTAGGGTGTGCTGCAACAAAAACCATACACTGATAGAGTGCTATGCAACGCACTTGGTCCCTCTTTGGGTTGCGCTGAGCGAATTTGATCAAATTTCTGTGAGGGTTTGAAGATTCCTTATCCATTGGAAGCCTCTAGAAGTTTCTCAATGCCACATGCTCCTTTGAGTTCACATTTGGATGAGAAAGGGAATTAGGAAACATCAATCCCCTATCCCTTCTTCCATGGAACTGATTTCTAAATTTAGAAAGGCATTCATTTCCTCCATTGATGGCATAACCACCTTCACTCACCTATAAATAGATCACTCATCTAAGAGATCTGGGTTGAAAAATATTGAGTTGTAAGGAGATGTTGGTGATATGAGATTAGAATTGAGTGTAAGTATTGTAATAGTGTTGGAGTGTCTTGCTTTTCATGAGGCTGATGAAGGATTGAATTGGAAGGATGACACTAGATCGAGCTCATATGGGTTGTAATATTTCCTCTTATCGATAAATTTTTCAAGACTTTTTCCTTATGCTTGTGTTATATGTTAATGCATTCATATGTACATCATGTTTTCATATCATGTTATTTATAAGCAATAGATCATCATGCTTTGATGGGCTTTTGTTTCTGTGATTGTGCAAGTACTTTCCAAGAAACTTAAGTATGGAAAGGAGGAGCAAGATTGGTCAAGGGAGACAAGGAGCTAGCGAAAACTACAATTAGGTTTCTCTTCCATCTTGTTTTATCTGTTGATTATAGAAAAGGTTAAGTTTACTTTGTCTGTTGTTTCTAGATCCACTACTAGATCTAGAGGGTTAGGTGTTTGTCCAAGAACACTAAATATTCCCAAAGAAAATTGGTGCCTCCACTGGGGACGATCATCCATCTTAGTAGCTTATCATCCTCTTAAGACATTTCTACATACTATACTTGTGGTCGTTGATTGAATTTCAGTATTTTTTCATTGAAAATTGAGTTGAAATTGTGTCAAAATTGCCTTCAGAATCGCTTACTATCACCAGCGCAGTCCAATGAAGGACATAGTGTACTACAGTGCACTTCCTGCATAGATCCAATGTGATTTAGTGCACTGTCTCTAACTTCTGCCTGCGCTAATCCCTTGAGGGTCAGTTTCCCATCTAGGAACTGAAAGTTTTTGCCAATTTTCTCTTGCTTGAATGAGTTGTTGAATGTCAATGATGTCTTATCTTTGAGAACAGTATTTTCATCTCCTTAGCTAGCCCTACTTTCATTGGATTGATTAATGTTTCTTTAATGTTTTATTTGTCATTATCATTCTATAGTCAAAGTTAGTTTATGGTCGATTGATCTTTGTTTGAAAGAAAGTGTCGTAAAGTCGTCTTTTCCTTCGAATATTGAATTGTCGTAGAGTCTTCATTCATAAAAGATCGATTGATTTATATGTGCATATGGTTTGTCTTTTCATTGAAAGTGTCGTAATTCCTCATTTCTTTGAAATCGAAAGTGTCGTAAATTTTTCCTTTCCCTGAAAAGAAATTGTCGCAAAATCATCATTTTTATGAAAAGAGATATTTGATCGATTGTGCATATTTCCTTTTTGTTCATCATAACATTAAGGGATTTGAAAAGAAAAACATGCATTGTGCATATTAAATTTTGTGAATACTTGAAAGGAATGGTTTAGGGAATTGCATCTAGTTTTTGCTCTTTGTTGATTGATCAAAAAGTACTTGTTTTCTCAATCCCTAGTAGCTAGGATTTTTCATTGTTAAATTGAATGGAAAGAATGCTTATCATATTAGTTGCATTTTAGGAATTGAAAACATACATCAAGTGGTGAACCTTGAAAGGCAAATTCTAAAGAATAACAACTTAAAATTTATCAGAATTTACCTAATGGAGCATTGTCACTTAACAAAAAACATTTAGAGGTATATGCTAGAGATGTGTTTCGGCGTCGTAAAACAAAGAAGTTGTCACTAACTTGTCTACAATACATCCCGAGTGTGATACCTCATTCTAGTACGCGAGTATATCATAGCTCGTCCATGTACCTTTGGGTATATAGGGCAGTGTTACAGTACATAAAGTATATGGGAATGCTCTCACTGTGTGGTTTTGCATTAGACATCACTTATACGGATTGGGCCTCCACGTACCTTTGGATATATATGGAAGGACAACTCTAGGTTTTTATCCATCCTTAGGTAACCAAGTTGGCCACCTTGTACATTGTGATACACCGAACACAACATTCGGGGAGATTGCCTGCCCATACTTCTTGGTTCGCCAGGAGGTATTCTACAGTTCACAATTACTTGGTAATCCTTTTGCCTAGATCATCCCTCTTTTGTTTTTGTTATGTTACTTTGATTAAAATAAATTAATTTACCACGGATAACATCCTCCATGCTCACTCCTTAGTTGATCTTAGGTTGAAACATTTGGCGACAAATCTAGAGTCCACCGATCAAGGAATTCCTTTTGATGGGAATCCTAGTCCTTTTCCTTCTTTTGAAAATATTGGTGCTCCTTACATGGCTACATTTTCCCTTCCAGGATTTACCATTGGCTTGCTAGTATGGTTGTTTTCAACCTCCTTGGTTCAAAATGTCGTGATTTCTCCACAATCGAGTACTCCTCCAACTGGACAAAATCAACCTCAAGTTGATCCTAAAGTTGACCCTTTGCCTTCTTCCTCTTCGCCTAATGAAATTATTGGTACTAGTAACCAGGTGGCCAAGAAGAAGAAGAAAGGGAAGAAGAAGAACAAGAAGCAAATTTAGCAAAGGGGCAACCAAGCAATCATTTTTTTGAATGCAACATTTGATGATAAATCGTCCATCAAGCCTGACAAAGTTCGATATCCATGAAAAATTTGTGTGGGAGACCATCTTATTTGAAATTTTCATAATATTCCTTAGATCTTAAAAGAATGGTCTTCCCGTTCACATCATCCTGTGCCATCAACTTCTGGATATCATGCTGGTGACACACCATCAACTAGTGATAGTAAAGTTCATGAAAAGAAGGGTAAAGTTAAATTTCCCTATAGGTTATGCGAAGGGAATCACCCCATTCACCTTTGTTCCTATCTGGATGAAGCCAAAAAAGTGTTGGATAACCGTCCTGCTTCACCGCAGTGACTTCCATCTGGTTACACGAAACTTTCCCTAAATCCTTCACTACTTGATGAATTGACTAACCAAAATCAACCATCTGTTGAACCCACTCTCTCTGAAACTGAATCCTATGAGTCTATACCTGACCCAAATCAATAGGCCGAGGTAACAGTTGACTCGATTTCACCTTCAGTAAATCGTAATTTTCTCGAAGAGAGTGAGTATGATACCACTCAGGTTCTTTTTGTTTCTTCAAATTCAAATGAGCTTGGGGGCAATCCGCCTGTTCCATCAAGACAGGAGGAAAATCCTCCAGTTCTTGTAACTCAAGGGGTTAATCCTCCCGTTTCTATGGTACCCCCTCCAAGTAGCCTAGTCACTTGCTTTGATTGGAATTCACTAGCAAGATTTCGCCTTCCTTCTTATGTGCCTTTCTAGATCATATTATAGGTTTGTAATATGATTGTATCTGGCACTATTATAGATGAAGGTGCATTAGTGAGTATCCTTTCCTCAACTGCTTGGCAAGCGCTTGGTTCGCCGCCACTTGTGCTTGTTACCCAGATTCTGTTGGGTTTTAACAGAGGAACCAGTCAACCATTAGGGATCCTCCCTCAGTTACCTATTACTTTGGGAGGAAAAATCATTTATATGAATGTGATGGTAGTCCCATGTGTTTTATATTACAATTTACTTCTAGGGCATGACTATGTTTATGACATGGGAGCTATTGTTTCAACACTCTTTCAAGTGATTTGTTTCCCACATGAAGGTAGAATTGTCACCATTGGCCAGCTTTCATTTCCCGATCCAAATATGGATCCTAGTCAACCATCTTCCCTAAATGGTCCTTTTGTACCAATGGTATCATCCTCGCCATGGATTAATTATGTGCCAACCTGTTCCATACCTACATCAACTGACGATCAATTCAGTGATGTTGTACACAATGTACTGGGGCATTGGAGCCAGATCTGTTCTTCATGACCTCTTGTGGGTTGCGATTGAAGTATGAGGATAGTTCTTTGTCTTGTTTCAACCTCATTAAAAAATGAAACAAGGAGTATGAGGATAGTTCTTTTACTGTGTCAACCTCATTAAAAAATGAAACAGCTCCCTTCAGGAGAGTTCCTTGTCTTGTGTCAACCTCGTTAAAAAATGAAACCAAGGAATATGAGGATGGTTCCTGGTCTTGTGTCAACCTCGTTAAAAAATGAAACCAAGGAATATGAGGATAGTTCTTTTACTATGTCAACCTCATTAAAAAATGAAACAGGTTCACGAGGACAGTTCTTGGTCTTGTGTCAACCTCGTTAAAAAATGAAACTAAGGGTACGAGGATAGTTCCTTGTCTTGTGTCAACCTCATTAAAAAATGAAACAAGGGCATGAGCATATTTCCTTGTCTTGTTTCAAGCTCGTTAAAAAATGAAACAAGGTCCCAAGTTCCAAGTCGAGTCTTTGATTAGATCTCATAAAATCCTAGTCGATTCTTTCACTTGATCTCGTATATGAACCTTCATTCTATTCACCTTAATGGCCACAAGTAGTCTACTTCGGGGAATGTAATGAAGCTTGGGGGGCATGCATCTAGTGGTAAAGTTAAGTTTCCCCGTAGGTTATGTCAAGGGAATCACCCCATTCACCTTTGTCCCTATTTGGACAAAGCCAAAAAAGTATTGGATAATCATCTTGCTTTACTGCAACGACTTCCATCTGGTTACAAGAGACTCTCCCTTTTATCATGTTGGGGTCATGTCAACCAATCTCAAGCATATTTTTTCGTTTCAAGATTGTGTAAAAATGAAACCGAATCCAGGAATATTTTTTCGTTTCGAGATTGTGTAAAAATGAAATTGAATCCAAGCATATTTTTTCATTTCGAGCTTGTGTAAACATGAAACCGAACCCAAGCATAGTTCCCTATGGTTGAAGCTTGTGTAAAAAAGAAACCATTTCCATTTTAACCCTTGTAATTTCCATTTTATCAGCCTCTTCCGTCTAATGAGCCTTGGTTGTTTTCATCCCATCGCCACCATCCCTTTGGCCGATCATACACTTTCACTTGGTTGTTTTACCTTTTTTGAGGGACAATTGCAATGAGTGGTCTTATTATCCAGCCTCTTCACATAAATCAACATGTTTTGAGAATTTATAACATCACCGAAACCAATTTCTACCCTAGACACCACTCGTTCCTCAAAATGGAGTCTTCTTTAAATCTCTTTTCAGACTCTCTAAATATGAAAATATTTCCAAGCGCTTGTCTGTTCCAACTTGTTAATGGATTGGAAACGATATCTCTCTTGTATTATTTTACGCTTTTCCAGACTTGAGAGATTATTTTATGAAAAAGAACTTGTGGAGTATCCTTTTCATCCCTTTTCAAACTCTCTAAACATGAAAAGGACCGAGTTGTCTTCGTTGTTAAACTCGTTAAAAACATCAAATAGTGAAAAACTTGTCCATCTAGACAAGACCGAGATTCACCTTCGCTAGACTCGTTAAAGCATCAAGTAGCGATGGATTCACCCAAAGGCTGAAATTATACAACAAGCATATGTTATCCTCCTCAAGCTTGATAAAAATAAAGAGATACTGGTGAGAAATGACTGGGGAAAATGGAAAAAGCTCA
Source organism: Pinus taeda (assembly GCA_000404065.3). NCBI lineage: Eukaryota > Viridiplantae > Streptophyta > Pinopsida > Pinales > Pinaceae > Pinus > Pinus taeda. Next base: position 5,933 of record APFE030896142.1, on the reverse strand, counting down.
GAAAACTTTATTGTAGCAAGTCGCTCTTGAACATGACACTTTCACTTCATCTCCATGACTATTTGAGTTGGGTTATTTGCTTGACTATTATCATACTCAGGGTCTATCACACCATCCATCACTTTTGTTTTGGGTCAATGTTTCCAATTCATTCAAACTATTTGGGTTGGGTTATCTGCTTGATGGTTATCATACTTATGGTCTATCACACCATCCATTACTTTGGTTTTGGGTAAATGTTGCCAATTCATTCAGTGTCGCCAATATGTTCAAGATAAGTCATTTAGTTCAAACTTCATATTTTGCAATACTGTAAACCTTCATTTTCATGACTTCCATTCCTGAACCTTATGTCGTCAGTCAACTCTCATCTCCAAAATCATTCACCTCGTTTCGTGTCGTAGATGTGGGATACATCAAAGCCCTCCTACAATGAGTTGCTTCTTGTCGACATCAGCACATCATCCAAGAAGTTAACTTAGAAACACCCCTTCGGTACCTTGAAGCTTGCATACATCAACAGCAGGTTTCTCGCTTATGGTGATAGGTTGATATCAATGGCCTTTGACTGAAACACTTTGTATGGTGTTCGACATCAAATTATTTATTCACACCATGAAAAATGTACTATAGTACCTTGAGGGTCATCATCATTATCAGCGATTCCTTTTGCGTCTGTTAACAGCTTACATCATTGGCTAGTAATCAGATGATGTCTTTCCATGTTCGAATTCAGAACATCTATTCACATGGTTAGACTTGTACTTGAGCGAAAGATTGGACGAGATTGAACACCGCGGATCTAGTTTCATCCATCCGAGTTGTGATATTTTCAGGATTACTAAATCAAATGTATAATGGCCTTACATTCATGTTCAACCACTCATGGTTCTATATCTATAGATGACCATATTTGTACATGTAATGAAAGTTTAGAAGTTGACCATGGGTATGCCTCCCTCGGCTAGTTCATGAGAAAAATCAAACTATCATGATATATGTATTGTAATTGATGCAAGTCACCTTCCGTTCGAAACCTCCTCTCCTCGTGATAAAGCATTTCACCTGACATATATGTTTATGACTTCATGCTTTAGGGGGAAATTGTTACAGATCCATTTGGGCACATCAACCCCAACTTACGAATCAATACTATTAGGGCCCATCAAACCCTATTACAAGTTGTTACATGCCCTAAATAAGTTAGTCATCAGAATGCCTTACTTTCGGAGAATTTCCATCACTGAAAACATCCAAAAACTACCTCTAAGAAGATCAGCATAGGTAGGCATTCATTAGGGTGCGCTGCAATGCAAACCATACACTGAAAGGGTGTTATGCAGTGCACTTGGTCCCTCTTTGGCCTGAATTGAATGAATTTGAGCAAATTTCTGTGAGGGTTTGAAGATTCCTTATCCATTGGAAGCCTCTATAAGTTTCTCAATGCCGCCTACTCTTTTGAGTTCGCATTTGGATGAGAAAGGGAATTAGGAAACATCAATCCCCTATCCCTTCTTCCATGGAACTGATTTCTAAATTTAGAAAGGCATTCATTTCCTCCATTGATGGCATAACCACCTTCACTCACCTATAAATAGATCACTCATCTAAGAGATCTGGGATGAAAAATATTGAGTTGTAAGGAGATGCTGGTGATATGAGATTAGAATTGAGTGCAAGTATTGTAATAGTGTTGGAGTGTCCTACTTTTCATGAGGCTAATGAAGGATTGAATTGGAAGGATGACACTGGGTCGAGCTCATATGGGTTGTAATATTTCCTCTTATCAATAAAATTTTCAAGGCTTTTTCCTTATTCTTGTCTTATACGTTAATGAATTCATATGTATATCATGTTTTTGATTCCATGTTATTTATAAGAAATAAATCATTATGCTTTGATGGGTATTTGTTTCTACGATTGTGCAGGTACTTTCCAAGCGACTGAAGTACGGAAAGGAGCAGCAAGATTGGTCAAGGGAGACAAGGAGCTAGCGAAAACTACAAGTAGGTTTCTCTTCCCTCTTGTTTTATCTGTTGATTATAGAAAAGGTTAAGATTACTTTGTCTATTGTTTCTAGATTTGCTACTCGATCTAGAGGTTTAGGAATTTGTCCAAGAACACTAAATATTCCCAGAACATCCTTGCTCCATGACCGCTTTTCTTGGGATTTTCAAGGCCATCGTAATTCCTACAGGAAACTCCTATAGGTTTACAGGGAATCCTATAGAAAACACAACTCTTGTTTAAACCGAGCTAGAGGGGTTCATAAATGGAAGAATGGATGAAATAATGAAAAATATGAGATGGAGGGATTGAAATATGGATCTTGTAGGTCCTTTTGTTTCTCTCAAGATGTGCTTATCCTGCTCTTGTTGACCTGCCAAACAAAATTTCCAAAAGAAATTTACCTTTTCTCTTTTTTGTTTCCTTTTTTTTTTTTTTAGAAAACAACTAGTCTACCTCCAAGGAGGTTTTCATCTTAGTTGCATGCTCTGGGTGCCTCAAAAGAGGTTTTCACCTAGAGATATTTTTATTATCTTATTTTTTCAACACCATTGGGTTACCTCAAGAGGTTTTCAACCCAACAGTGGGACGCAGGTGCCTCATGGAGGTTTTCACCTAAGCCTCATTTTTATTTTTTATTTTTTTTTTTTTTTTTTTTTTTTTTTTTTTTTTTAATATATTATATATATTTAATTTATTTTTTTTTCCTTTCCTCTAGGACTTGGTGGGGTGGAAGTTGAGACTTGCTCCAACACCATCACTATCATGCTGATGCCATTGATGAATTCTTGCTTTGACAAAGGGCTTCTTATAGACCTTCAATATATACCCATTGACAAGTAAAGGGATAGCCTCTGCATCAATGGTTATTATCTATATTGAACCATTATCATGACATTTTTTATGACATAAGGCCCTAACCATCTAGTCCTTAACTTACCTTTAAAATCCTTGTACTTGCAATCATACAACAAAGTCCAATCACCTTCTTGAAATTGTTTGTCTTTGTCCTTTATATTCTTGTCATGCCAAATTTTCCTTTGAACTTGAGTCACCTCTGTGTGTAGGAGGGCCTACATCCTAAATTCATCTAACTGATTCAGCTGGAGAAATATTTCTTATTGTGCCCTGGTGAGATCTAGATCCAGTTGTGCTTCCATTCTTAAGGTGTTGTATTCAAATTCAATGGACAGTAGGGCTTTCTTCCCATAGACCAGCTCATAAGGACTAAACCCAGTGGTGGACTTCCAGGTGGTATTGTAGGCCCAAGTGGCCTCAACTAATCTATCTACCCAATCCTTTCTATTGTTGCTAATCTCTTTAGTCAAAATGCCTTCCAATGCTCTGTTGGTTACCTCCACTTTCCGATTAGCCTGTGGGTGGTAAGGAGTGGATGTTTTGTGGTTGATCTTATGTTGGCTTAACAAATTCTCAATCATGTGAGATGTAAATTGACTGCCTTGATCAGTGACCAATTCTCTAGGGTATCCAAACTTATAAAATACATTTTCCCTTAATAATTCAGCCACTTTTTCTTTTGTTGTTTCTTTGGTGGCCTTGGAATCATCCCAGTTGGTTAAATAGTTAGTGCACACAATGATGTACTTCTTTTTTCTGGATGGATGGTCAATGGGTCCAATGAAATCCATGCCCCACTTGTCAAATGGCTTGAAATTCACTTGAGGTTACAGAGGCATTTCATCCCTTTGGGTAGGTTTCCCCATCCTTTGGCACTGATCACACTGACTAGTATATCTCCTTACATCCCGATGAAGACTGGGCCAGTAATAACTAGCTTGTAGTACCTTGAACGTTGTTCTTTTGGTTGCAAAGTGACCTCCACAAGGCCCATCATGATAGGTCAGAAGGATGTCAAAGACTTCCTCCTCCCTAACACATCTTCTTAGATTTTGATCTAGGCATAGTTTGAAGAGGTTGCCCCCAATCCCAGTGAATGGGATGCTCCTCCTTACGATCTTTCTCTTTTCCTTGGAGGGTAAATTTGGTGGAAACTATGTAGACACCAAGTACTTTGCTATGTCAGAAAACCATGGAGAGAGAAATAATATGGTGAATAAGTGTTCATTTGGCAGCTGATCATCAACCATTCTTTCCTCCCCTGCAGGCAAAGTCAATCTAGATAAAAAATCTGCAACAACGTTCTCCTTTTCCAGGCTTCTCAATAATAGTTAAATCAAACTGTTGCAATAAAAGTAACCATCTAATAATCCGGGAATTTACATCAGGTTTCATCATCAAGTATATAATTGTAGCATGGTTAGTATGAACAAATGTTTGGTAACCATTAATGTAATGCCTAAATTTATTCAATGAATGCACAACATCTAGGAGTTGTTTTTCAGTCACTGTGTAGTTCAGTTCAGCTTTTGAGAGATTCTTATTGATGAAGTAAATGGCATAAGTTAACTTGTCAACTATCAGGCCTAGAGCTGCTCCTATGGCTTTGTGAGAGGCATCAACATGTATATGGAAAGGAAGAGCCCAATTAGGGCCTCAGAGAATAGGTGTAGTGGTCAGCTTGTCTTGTAGGGTGTCCAAGGCTTCTTGACATCTTTTTGACCTTAAAAATTTGGAGTCCTTGGCCAATAACCCAAATAAAGGAGAAACTAACTTGCTGAAGTATTTTATAAATCTCCTATATTATCTAGCTAAACCTAGAAAACTTCTGACATCCCTCTGTTGTTGTGGATCTGGGACCCTTTGGATGATGGCTATATTATTTGGGTCAACCTACAATCCTTTCTGGGATATTGAGTGACCTAGAATACTCCCTGTAGTCATCAGGAACTCACATTTTTTTGGACTAAGGGATCAGTTCATTTCAATGCATTTTTTCAGCACCTTACCCAAGTTGGAGAGAGCCTCCTACAGATCACACCCATAGGGTGTAAAGTCATCCATATAAATTTCCACTGCACCATGGACTAGCTCGGCAAAGATACTTAGGACTGCCCTCTGGAAAGTGGCAGGGGCGTTTCATAGACCAAAAGGAAGGACACTATAAGTGAAAGTACCCCAAGAATAGGTGAAGGTCATTTTATCTCGGTCGTTTGGGCTAATATGGATTTGATTGTACCCGTTGAACTCATCTAAGAAATAGAAAAACTTTTTCCCTCCTAGGCCATCTAACACTTGGTCATTGAATGGTAGAGGGAAATATTCCTTCTTTGTTGCTTTGTTTAACTCTTTGTAATCAACACAAATCCTCCACTTCCCATTTTTCTTTGGAACCAACACCAAAGGAGACACCCACTCACTATCTGAGATAAGGTAAATGAAACCTACATCCAATAGCTTTTGCAGTTCTTCTTTGACTATATCCTTGAGAGCTGGATTCATTCTCCTTTGGGGTTGTCGAACCGATTTTCAACCTTCTTTAATATAAATGTGGTGAGTACACACCGAGGGGTGCACTCCCTTCATTTCTTTTTAACTCCAAGCAAAGGCATCCAAATGTTCCCTTAGCATGTTACATAACTCTTCTTCTTGGTGTACAGAAAGAGAGGGGTTGATTGTCAAAATTCTTTCTTTGCCAAATTCTATTTTCTTGACATGAGTAGGGTTTGAATCCGCTAATCATAGATCAATCTGATGGTTTCTCTTGGTTTCCTTCACTACTTCTTCTAAGGACAAGGTGTTGGGAGTTGGGTTTTGGAGTATGTGTTCAATCAAATCATCTTCATCCGGTTGTCCTCCTCCCATGGCAATTTCTAGGGTATAAAGTGGACCTGAGTAGAATTCATCTTCTTCCTCCTCTTCTAGCCATAAATATAAGTCATGTTCTAAATATGGCTAAGTAGGAGGGTACAAGACCAAATTCTTGGATAGATGTGTTAGAAAATTATATATTACGGAGCAATGGAACACATGAAATAATGCAGAAATATAAACACAGAAAACGCACA
>APFE030896132.1:92106-118257 GCA_000404065.3 Pinus taeda | reverse complement strand
AAAAAAAAAAATGCCCTTCTTTTTTTTTTTTTTTTTTTGCACTTCACAAAAAAAAAATTGCTTCTGCTTTTATAAAAAAAAAACTGCCCTTTTTCTACACTTCACAATAAATTTTTTTTTTTTTTTTTGCTTCTGCCTTTAAACACAAACTGCTCGTGATGACAGTAATGGACTCCTTGCGGTTTACAACAAATCACACTTTAAAAAAGTATCAGTCTCAATTGTTATCAGTGTTATAAGAATTCTATCTGTGTTATCAGCGTTATAAGAATTCTATCTGCATTCTGCGACGGGCTTATAATGTTTATTTTATATATACCTTCATTCCACAGTTCTTCTCAAATAAAGAATGAAACAGTTTAGATACAACCTTCATGAAATTGAATGTTCGGTTGAATATCATTAAAAGATGCAGAACAGGGATGGTTGGATGGAACGGCGAACTCAATGAGTTAGGCCATGGAGTTTATAGACACCTACAATATGATATCAATTATCACTCAAAAAACACGACTGCTTTGTACCTGTTAACAAAATAACTGCTCCACGCACCAACAGCAAAAAAATACCACGCACCACGCAATATTTCGCAGCAGGCTCCAGCAATGAATTAACACCAGCAATGAATTAACAGTAGCGTTCAGGCTCCACCAAATAAAAAAACATACGCACCAGCAATTTAAAACATTAGCGCACCAGAAATTTAAAGAACAGGCTCCATGCATTATACAACACCTCTAACAGCTCGATGCACACAGGTCACAGCGCTTCCCGCAACCAAGCAGCTCCAGCACACACGCAGGTTCTTCCCTCAGTGCAACAGCACGCCTGAACCTCTACTCCAGTCTCACGACACAAGCCACTCCAGCAATATACAGCTCCTTCAGTGCTCCAGCACAGCCAGCGCTCCAGGCAGCACCTCCAACATGCTTCGATACCAATTGTTGGATCAAGTGCACAGCAAACAAACAATTAAACACACAGCAGAAGCACATAAACACAATATTTAACGTGGTTCACCCAACCAATCTGGGCTACGTTCACCAAACATAGGCATCAGGAATATATTAATCAAATTGGAGATTACATCAAGAAATCCTCACACTCTCTTAGCAAATCATCTGAGATGATTGCCCTGTTATATAGCAAAGAGAATCTAACAGCCCTCATAACTCCCTCACATCAAATATAGGAGGCATTAACTCCCTCCCAACAACCTGGAGCTAATCTAGGAACTGAATTCCTATTGTTGTCATCCTTCAGAGATTTTTGCCTATTTGACTCAAACAGAAAAACCAAAATATTTATTAATTAAACTATCCCATGATGAGTATATGCAATTATTTCACCAATAACATTAGAAAGCTTTTTCTAGTAGCAATCTCAAAGGATCGCACATAATTGAGATTATTATTTGTCCTCTATAAAATTGATTCCACGATTTTATAATTGTTGACACATTATAGGAATGCATATTATTAACAAACATTAATAAGCATGTCCAGAAACAAACGTTAATAAAGATGCCTAGAAACATGTTACATGAAATATTAATAAACATGTGGAAACAATCAACATTGTCTTGCATGTGAAAAATATATGGGCATGTTTGTTACCTATATATGGGCATTTGAAAAATCCATGGGAATCAGTTGATGACCTTCATAAATGAGAATAGGGGTGTCATTTGATGTTTAATCACCTATGCCACACCATATCAAGGAATTTCCACAAAATATTCATTACTAAACCTGTAGGGCCCAATATCCAATTAAACCCCTTTTTATATCCAGATCTTGGTCATAGCTCCTATTAATCGATGTGGCTAGGGGCTAAGTCTAGGGCCTCCAAACTCCATGTTTCTAAAGAAGCATGGGAACCATGCCTAGTTCCTTTATGATCTCTCATTTTCGTCTGGTTATGGAAAAAAAAATTACCTTTAACCACATTGAATTTTACTTACACATATCCACGAAAGTCAAAGACTAAATCATCCAAGTCTTACTTCACTTCCTTAATATCATAGTTTTTCATCATGCAAGTCTTAGTTCACTGCTTTAATATCCATAGTGTTTCACCATGGTAAAATTCATAAAATTAAATAAATATTTATTAATGTACAACCAATATAACCTGGGGATAAAGTCTTAATTCAAGAATACATGCCACACCATAAACATAGACAACAAAAGTAGTGGATTCCATTTTCATACAACATTCTAACTCATAAAAGGAATGCAAATCATTAATTAAGCAAGATATGCTAAATACTTATCTCATGATTATGTTTCATTTAAACATAACATTCAATATGAATATAAATAATGTCTTTCAACCCACAAATGCATAGATACGCAATAAATCCAACATAGTGTTTAAACATAAAGCCTTGAACAACATTAAAATTTCATATCCGAAGAAGGAAAATACACTTATGCATTCCATTTAATTATGATAGAAATTGAAGATGGGTATGCCACTTTCTACCCAATTATATGCATAGCTAAGCTGCAAATTTCTTGTAGTTTCACACCCCTAAGCTAAATACAATGTCTAAGGGATGCTTCACTAAAGGTAATGCGCCAAAGGTCAATTAAAGGATAGAGAATTCCAATCTCCTGCAATGGCTAGGAAGTAAGGATTCCATTTCTAAATCATTGAGTATGGACTAAATATATAGAAATATATGGCCACTAAGGGTCTGCACAACACACAGGGAAACCCCTCTACCACTCCCTATTATTCCCTTAGAGATCATCTCTCTTTCTAGTGCTTCATGTGCATAAAAAAAGTCAAAGGGTTTTTGTTCTTCTTGGTCTATCTCAATTAGGTGGAGGTCTCTTTCATTAGTTTCTTTAACTATCACAACTCAAGTTTGGACTCTGCTATCTAGTTTCTAATCACAAATTTATAAGTTCATAGGCTTACAAATATTTAGTTCACTAGTTCAAAATGGTTCTAGGATTCGCATAGACAATGTTTAGGTCTCTATCGTTAATCACTACAATACTCATCCTTTGACTTCCAAAACATACTCATCAACTTTATTAAATCTCCCCACTGGAGTTTACTTATGCGGTAGAGGTCTAGGGTCCCCTTCATGGGTTATGAAGTCATCATGTGTTGCTATGAGATACATATCCCATGCCTCATCTCTCTCGTACAACCTTATCCATTCCACATAAATGATTATGACAATTAGTAGTTCAACAACAACATCGTGGGTTAAATTTATGGAGGATATGAGACTTCCCAACCTCCCTCACAAGCTTCCTCAGCAAGCTACTATTCCACGCATCAAGATTTCTATAGGCATGTACTTCTTTATTTTTAGTAGTTCTATAATTCAATCAAAATATATACTTACATCAAACACTCTTTGAAATATATCCATGTTATCTCTCTAGCATTATCATCATTTAATTACATTAGAAATTTTGGGATTAGAAAAGGAGATGTTACGTAACCCATCCCTCCTAACATGCAATTAGTATTATCCAAGAACCAATCCATATTTATAACTCCCTAAGGCCTAGCACCCTCCTAATGTTAGCATGATCGTATTATTAAGATCATCCTAGGTATCCTCCCAGTTATTACATGTTCCTATCAACATGTATTTTCCCAAGAAAAATAAATAAACAGTATAGTTCAAGAGTTGCTAGTGACTAAAGTCATACCCCCAAGTACCAATCATTTTTCGTCACCAATTAAGGAATAAGCCAATTGGCACATGTGTCCCATCTTTATAGCTCTCAAAAGAATAGTAACCAAGGGTAAGATTCCCTTTTCCCATATTTGAGGACATTTTAGATTAACTCAAATGCACTCAATTCTTCACCAAACTTTACCTTCATATAGTCTATTACCAAATTAGCATGTTGGAGGTAGGTATTCCCAAAACACTTTTTGCACTCATGCAAGCCATTATAGGTTCTTGGTGATGCCATTTCCTTTACAATGCACCTTCCACCTTCCAAAATCTCATAAACAACATCTTTCATCCATTTCTCCATCATTTTTTCCTTGTGTTTCCTAATGAAATCTTGATATGTAATAAGTCTTGGCATGCCCATGTCACCAATGTGTATTAGGCCTTATAATGGCTTGTTAATAATCAACTCCTTCTCAAGAGATAGAAATGTTCCTTTGGTGTCTTTGAAGTGAAATATTTGAGCCATACTATTAACCATGATGGTGTGCATGTATAATTGAAGAAAATTAAGGCAATGAACATTTGACCATGTACCAAAACTCTTTAATGTTAAGACGTTTTCTTTCTCTCACTAGTTTCTACAAAAAAAAAATCATCATGTACTATGGTAAGATTGCATATTCCCTCGCAATCTTGCTTAAACAAATTAATTTCAATTGAAATAAAGCCATAGACCAAGCCTTCTAGTGTTCAAAGAATGATATCATCTATGTCTACAACCCCAAAAAACATGTATTCCTCCAATAAAGACTTCAAGACAATACTCATGTAAAAGGGAAGACTATTAGTCATTACTAAAAAACAACTGTGTGAAGGTTTCTTGGGAAAAATCACTTATACAAAATAAAATATGACCATATTGCACATTGTCGATATTTAACATCTATACATGCTCAAAAAAATGTTTATATATCAAAGAATATTATTACAAAAAAAAATGCTTATTAAAGTAAAGGATTATTTATTATATGTATTTTGAGCTAATATTAATTATATTTAATGTAATAATTTAATCCAATAAATATATTAATAACATATTAATTTGTCTATTTTCATTATATGTGATATTTATTATCATTTATTTTTTATAATTAACATCCTCACATGTCTTATGTTCATAACATGTAATATTTATTATCATTACATGTTTATATATATAACATCCAAACGAGTTAGATCCAATGGTGAAGAGTAAGGAGTTCTTCAATATTGAGCAAGGGTCAGTTCTCATAAGGGTCTAACCTAAAGTCATTGTCATGCCTTGAGGTAGTGGTTTAACATATGATTGGGAGGAATGATTGGCATCATCTCACCCATATTTAATATTGTAAGTGACATGATGAACCTTAGTACTTGTTATCCATGTTGCACATGGTTGACTATATGTGACAATGTAGACCATGGTTGACAATGCATTTCCCATGTTTAACCTTGGTTTACTATGTTGACTATTGTTATGTAAGGTTTGACAATGTTCAATGTGCTTGATCATAGTTGGTCATTATTAGCCATGTTGTCTATGATGACTATCTTTCCTATGGTTGACTCTATTTAATATCTAGACTATGGTTGACTAAATTATGAGACGATGTTGAGTATGGTGATCATGTGGTTATGGTTGACAATAACGACACTAAGATAGTGTGACCATGTTTGAACATGTTTCAAAAAAAATATTATGTTTCACCATGTTTACTCAATGTTGATTATGGGTGACCATTATGACATTGTCACAATGTGAGACTAAGATGTCGATGTTGCATTATGGCATCAATTTTTATTTGTAACATTGTCTTGTTGCTTTATTTTCATCACTTTGTGATAGAGATATTTTTTCACTACCTTTTGATGTCAAAATTTCTTCATCATGTTCTAGAATTGCTATTTTTCATCACATTGTGACATCATTTTCTTGTTTGTCACATTGGAACATCATAATAATTGTTCATCACAGGCAACATTTTTTTTTAATGAAATTTCCACATCTTTTTCTTGTTTTTCACATTACAATATCAACTTTTGTTCATCGCATTACATTAAGGATTTTAGTTCATCACATGTGACATCAATTTTTTCTCATCAAATTGTGACATTAATTTTTTTCATCACATATCAATGTCAACTTTTGTTTGTCACATTGTGACTTTAATGTTTCTTCATTACATGTGACATAATTTTTTGTTCATTGCATTGCAACATCGATTTTGTTTTGGACATTACAATATTAATTTTAGTTTGTCACATTGTGATGAAATTTTTTCTGGTCACATATAATGTCAACATTTGTTTATCACGTTATGATACTATTTTTTATTGGACACATTGTGAGGTCATTTTTTCATCACATTGTGACATTGATTTTTGTTCAACACATGGGACATCAATTTTTGTTCATCACAATGTGACATTGATTTTTGTTCATCACAGTACAGTGTTGATTTATATTAATTAAATTGTGATGTTTAGATTCGTTTGTCATATTGCAATGTTGCCTTTTTTTTTATCACATTGCTTCATAATATTTGTTCATTATCACAATTTTGTTCATCAATTACAACATTAATCATTGTCCATCACATTATGATGTGGACTTTTGTTCATCACATTATAATGTTAATATTTATTTACAAGATTGTGACATTTGTTTTTTATTCACATTGTGACCAATTTTTTATCCATGACATTGCAATTTCGATTTTTTTGAACATGGTTGAACTTGTTTGAACATGGTTGACTATGGTCAACTGCGTTTGACTTTGGGTGAACTTAGTTGACCATCATTCTTAACACCTAACTATGGATGAATATGGTTCGCCATGTTCACTATGGTTGGCCATGTTTATCATGGATGACCAGGATTGACCATTATTAAGTTGTTTTGACCATGGTTAAATATGGTTGCATTGTCGACCATCTTTCACCATGGTTGATCTTGTTTGACCATGGTTATATATGGTAACCAATGAGTGAATATGATTGACATGGTTGTCAATGTTTAACTATAAATGGATATGGTCGACCATATTGACTATGGCTGATTATGGCTAACCACTATTGATCTAGTTTACCATGGTTAAACATTGTTGATGTTTATTGAGGTGGCTTGACCATGGTTTACCATTGTAGAGTTGGTTTGAACATCAATGGGCTTGTTTGACCCATGGGAGATTCATTCAATGAACCTCTTACATATTGCGTGCATTCATGGCATACTAAACAATACTTTTAATTTGAATACATATTGGAAAATATGTCTAAAAATTACAGTATTTAACCCCATACCAATATAAACCCAATACACCTTCCCAATATAAAAAACCCTACTTTAACTAAATACTGTAGGTGTCCATTTTTTCATTAACATTTTTTATTCCCCTTTATATGTTTTCATTAACTTTGAGCTCTATTTTTTATACTTGCCAATATAAAAATCCTTTACCCAGTATTATATGCTCAATATATTATGTCATTTTTTCCTCCATATATATCCCCCAATATAAATGCACGTGGTATGGTATTTCTCCCTCAATGAAGCCCCCCATGGTCTGACCATGGTTGTAAACATGTAACATATATATATATATATATGGTTGACCATGTAGACAATGGTTGATCATGTTGACCATGGATGAGTGCAAATGACCATTGTAGAGATGGTTGCACCATAGTTGACCATTGTAGAGATGGTCCAACCATGATTGCCCATTGTTGAGCTAGTTTGACCATGGTCAAGTATTGTTGAGTTGGCTTGACTATTGTTAAAGTTTGTTGAGCTATTTTTCCATAATAAAATATAGTTCACAACGTTTAACTATATTTAAATATAAATGAATATGGTTGACCATATTCATTAGGTTGAACATGATTAACAATAATCAACCATATATATCAGTGATTACCATGGTAATAATTAATATTAATAAATATAATATTAATATTGTTTTTGAAAAAATAAATTAATTATTTTAACATAAAGTTTACCACTTTTAAAAAAAATCACTCCGAAAATATCATTCAATATTTCTCTTAACCAAGCCGCATATTTATATATTATAATATTCGGCTCATTATAATCCATGGACATTTTAACACTTATAATGGTAGCTAAGTTAACACTTATAAGCTTAATAAAGTTATTTTTAATATATAGAAACACTTACTATATATGTGACACTTTACATCATTAAAGTATATAGCCCTCGCAAGTAGCTCAGTGTCCATGTTAAAGTAAATTACATGATACGTTGATGTATCTCGATTCATTTAATTTTGATATTTGGCTTTAATGTAGAGTATTTGCTACATAGATAAATGGTCCATTTACATTATTTTTTGGTAAAGCCATTCTTCTATGAGCTACAATCATGGCTTATGCAGCCCAAGAAATCTATTTTAATTAATAATGGTGGACATATCTTGTAACTAATTATTTTGATGTATCCCACATTAGAATGAATATCCATAACTTTTTGTTGCTTTCGAATAATGAAATGATTCAAAATGTAGATTTGAAGTTAATAAATTTTGAATTTTGTTTTCGTAAAGGATGATACTGAAAAAGATGATAGGAGGTTTGCCTTTTATTGCTTTCGAAATTTTTTATTGGATAAATTTTGTAAAATAGTGAATCAATGTATTAAGACATTAAGAGGGGTTTCCTAATTTAGTATAAAAAAGATGTAATGTTTGGTATTATTTTGTTATGTATTTTAATTGGGTTAAAGTACATAAATATTAAAATAAAATAATAATTAATAATTAAATAAAATTGAGACATAAATTAAAATAAAATTGGTGATATTTTTTGGGCTTTATGTTTTGATAGCTTATAATTTATATTTATATATATATATATATATAAACTTAGATCCTTTTAATTATGGATTTACTAAGCAACGAGAGGGATCAAATTTCTTGAGCTACAAACTTATTTTAGAGTGAAGAGAGGTTTGATCCCTATCAGTGTTTAGCAAATATAGAATTAAAATGGATCTAGGTTGGTAATTAACAAATTTATCTTGGGAACATATATAATAAGTTTTAGTTGGAAAAAGAATAATTGCAGTGTAAGCTTCAATGATATAATTACTTAAATAGTCAAAGGTTTTGTTTGTTCTTAGATCATACACTATTTATATATTTTATTTTGAATAACAATGTGTTTAAAATATTTTTTTATAGACTTTTATTATTAGAGATAATGTTCTTTGATAAATATTAATGTTACTTTTTTATTTATTTTGAAATTTTATAAATAAATGTTATATCAATGTAAATAGTTTTTTTGTAACTTACAAGTTTTATTTCCTCAAAGGACTATACAAAAATAAATACATCATCCAATTCATCATAATACGCATGTCACTTATTAGGTTGTTTCAACCTCTCTAACAAGAAACTAGATATTTTTTATCACCTATCGATAGAGTTGATTGTCCAAAATTTAAGCAATTTCATTAGTATTAATATGAATAATGTACCCCCTACAGTACTGTAAAACAAAAAATTGATAACTAACATGTTGAAATTCAATATTCAGAGGAGGTGATAGGTGTCAGTTCTTTGCATTGGATCCTAAAGGAGTTGCTTATATACAAATCCATGGAAATAACTCCACCCACCAAAATCCTCCTAGGAACATGGTGAGAGAGTTTAGAGATAGTTGAAAACTATTTATTTAACCATCTTAGAATACCAGGTTTGCCCTGGTTAGGCATCCTATTGCAGAGGACTAGACATTTTCCATTTTCTCAGGTTTTGCAAATAAGTTCTTATGCTTGAAGGCATCCTTGCCTCATAAAATGAATGACCTAACAACATCAATAGTCGCATGTGTAAAATTGTATGGGGGTGGTCATTCCTCCCCTGGTACTTAGTGCGTTCATTGGTATGGAGTGGCAGGCTTGTCCTCTAATCCCTTTAATCTCATAAAGCACCCCCATCAGGTAGTTGTGTACCTTTGTTCCCATCTTCTTAGCTAGGAGGATTCGTCTTCTTCTAAAATGCACTATGAATTGGTGTGCCAATATAGTTGATTTTCTAGTAGCAAACCTTGAATGAGGAACAGCCCCCTATGGTTACACGCCAAATGAGCTAAAAAATATATTGCATTATTACCCATTCTCTTATTGTGGGAGGTAATGATGTAATTTAGGGATTAAAGTTGAGTTATGATGTGAGTAATAAAATTAGCGAGCCTCAAAATTTTAGAGAGTTTATTGATTGGAGCTCCTTGAATAATCTTCTAATATGTCTTGATGACTAGTTGAGAGTGTCCATTTATTTAAAGCTTAGTATACCCTACAGAAATAGCTAGATTGGCGACCTTTCTCCCTCGCTAGGAATTTTGCTTCTTTATTAATTGTTATGCCACATTCTTCTGAATAGATGCATACAAACTTATAATAATGGTATCCAAATCAACCTTTGAATATAGTTGGTCCAGGATTAATCTTGGATGCATTTTCAAACATGAGATTCAGGAAACCTTCCAGAGGGGAAGGAATAAAAATATGGAGAGGATCGCTAAGGAACATAATTCTTAAAAGAGGTTGAGCAATAACACAAGAATAGAGGTTAGTTGCATATTACAACTATAATTATAGATTATAGTTGTAAACTATGACATCATTTCTTCATGAAGTTAGACCTTTCAATCAACCTGGTACTAGCGTTCAACTAGAAATATTTCACGAATGTTCTTCTTGATGATTTCTCAAACTTTATCCACAAATTCCTATTGACATTTAAAGATTTGCCTACTCCACTCCTTCCACAAATCCACATAACAAAACCCATTGCAAGCAACCATGCTCTAATTAGCAGTGGTCTAGAAAAAAAAATGAGTCTCCATTATTTCAGGGTCTCTATCACATTATAATATGATCTGTCCAGATGACTGAAAAGATCCATAATCTTCTGCCAGATTCAGTATATTGATAGGTGTTTAGCAGATGCTCCATTATTTACTCTTGTCGGTAACAGAGAGGGCATAATGATGGTCCTTAAAAACCTTTTTTCCTTAAAACCCACTAACCAAAGAAAAATGGCCACTTTAGGTTAGAGCCTATCCACCCATATATTTATCCACAGAGGTTCCTGAGGTATAGTTTGACGGTTCACGTGTAAGGCATAAGTTTCCTTCAAGGTGAACCCACCTTTTGTTTGGTATCATTGCCATAAATTATATTACACTCTTTCAATATGGATTCACCTTTTTCGAAGTTCCTAAGCAAGGATAGGCCAATGAGTTGTGGAAGGAAAATTAGGCCAATCCTCCTCATTCTTCCAAATTTGACAGTAAGTTTCGACTGCATCCATTCTATATTAATGTAAATATTATAAATGAACTATTAATTTTTTTTAATTATAAATAGAAATAGAATAATATAGAATTTATGATACTTTTATTTAGAATAGTAAAATATTTATTATATATAATAAAATATTTATATTTTTTATATTTATTTATAGCTCGAATCATGAGGATTTGAATTTTGAATTTCATGATTTAGATTATACCATTTTTTTCAAAGAAAAAAGCGAACTTTTTATAAACAAAATAAAAAGTTACATTGTATATGCTCGGACTTTCCTTTTTCTGTTATGATGATATCATAAAGCTACTACAAAAAAGTGATTGTCTTTTCTGTACAAAAGCCTATCAATGTATCTTTTGAAGACATAAAACTCATGAACAATTTATGTTTCCAGCAACAAGGCACTAAATACATTGCAAAAGAAACATTATCCCTCAAGAGGTCTCGGTCCCATATCTAATTTTTGGGTCTCCTCATAGAAGGAAAACAACCCAACAGAAAATAGATACTAAGCAAAATTTTAAACTAGTTTTTCAATATATAACAGCAGTCCCAAAAAGATAACTTGCATTGTGAACAAAACTGATGGAATAAAAAACTAAAATAGCATCCCAAAAACTAGATGTGTGGAGGCTGATCCGACACACTGATCTATCCATGAATCTCCTCTGCTACTTTCTAGCTACCCAGATCCTGCTGCAAACCTTCCTTAGAAATTTTGTCTGTTGATACATTGCGCTCCCTGTAGATATGGCATAGATATGGCATAGTGAGAACACATTAAAAGATAGTTTTAAAACCTGTATTTATTCTAATAAAGGTCTCATCATATAATTTTGGCAGTTACTTTGACCATTAACCCATTTTATGACATTTAAAGAGTCTCCAAAGATCTGAACCGTGTATATGTTCCTACGAATGAGCCAGCAAAGAAGTAGTTTTAGGGTAGACATCTCTCCAAAGTTATTTGTTCTAGTGCCTAGACCCACTGAAGCTTTTAAAATCTGATTTGCATTTAAGTGAATAATCATCCCTGCTCCAGCTTTATTGTTCTGAGAAGCCCCATCAAAATAGGCCCATGGGACGCCTTCTTTAATCTATTCTTCCCTTAACTATCTGGGGTTTCTTTCCTCCTCGGATTCCAGAATATTTGAGTAGATAGAAGTACATTATAAAGCTATAGATTCTGCTGAGGTTTCCTTGTCCAAAAAGATGCACCTGTTCCTTGCGATCCAGACCCCCCAACAGATGATGGGAGGTAGATTCCGCATGTTCCCCTCAGGATACTGTTTCCACCATTTGTCCCACACATCAGGAAAATTTTCTCCTTCCCAATCTACCTGTTTTTGGATGACTTTTCCAACCTCCGCCCACACATTTTTAATAGATGGACAAGCTAAAAATATATGTCTAATGGTTTCGGCTTCAAATTTGCATAAGGGACATCTCCCCGGTCGTTGCATATATGTGGATTGAAGGGTGTCCCAGGTAGGAATTTTCCTTTTGAGGATACACCAAAAGAATAATCTAGATTTTTCCGGGCATTTGAGTTTCCACAAAAGCTTGGCCCATCATTCTAGGTCTCCCCATCCTTTTTTTGACATTAAGAATTTATACCCGAATTTTGGGGAATAAGATCCAGATTCTGCATGTGCCCATACCAATTTATCTTGTCTGCCTCTCAGCCTTACATTTGATCTGGATAGTTCTTGTGTATAAGCCTTCCACTCATTCCACCAGATTGGCCTGATATCTAGTTCTTCTCTGGTTTTCCATGCTTGACCCCATATTGTAGAAAAGCCAAATTTCCCTACCAGACTTAGGAAGAGAATGCCTATGGATTCAATATGTTTAATTAAGCCAAGGGAAAGAGAAAAATTTTCATTACATCCAACCCATGGGTCCTTTCCTATCCTCAAATTTTCCCCATTACCAACCTGCCAGGCCAAACCTTATTCAATCACCTTGAAAGCCTCCATAGTAGCTTTCCAAAACACTGAAACATTTTTCTCTTTCTTGATTGGTTTCCTGAACCATTCTTCTAAAGGTATAGGGTCTATGTATTTATTCTTCACCACTCTCGTCCAGAGGTTTTCCATCTTAATAATTCTCCATCCCAATTTGACTGCCAACGAGAGGCTGAAGTCAGGGAGATTTTTTATCCCCCATCCTCCCCACTCTTTAGGCCTTGCCACTTTCTCCCAAGCAACCCACAGAAGAACAGATTCCTCCTTTGAACCCGCCAAGAGAAATCTGCTGCAAATCCTTCTTGTCTTATCCAGTATCACTTTTGGAACACATGTCAACGCTGCCCAGTATATCGACATGGCTAGAAGTACAGATTTGATTAAGGTCAATCTACCTGCTCTAGACAGCCACTTAAAACTCCAATGTGAAATTTTGGCTTCAATTTTTGCAATCAGCCAATTCGAGTCTTGTTTCTTATAGGCATTAGGCTTCAGCCAAAAACCTAGATACTTGAAAGGATTCTCCATGTTGAACACATCAAAGGGAAGAATTGAAGTGATCTGGGATTTTTCGTGCCTATCTAATCCTTCCAGAATTAACTGTGATTTCCTGTAGTTTATTTGCATCCCTGCCACTTTCATGAAGAGGTCAAGAATATTTTTTAATTCCTTGATTTCATTCATATTTCCATTTGAGAACACTAATATATCATCTACAAAAAGAAGATGGGAAATGAGCATGTTGACCGCAACTTCCAAACCTTTTACCTTACCTTCCCTTTTGGCCTTCTGGATCAGTTGGCTTAGACCCTCCGCAACCAGGAGAAAAAGAAAGGGTGATAGAGGGCATCCTTGTCTTAATCCCCTTTGCCCTTTGAAAAAAGGATAGGCTGCACTATTTATGAGAACTGCGAAGCTGACACTAGTGATGCATCCCATAATCCAACTGATGAAGTCCAGTTTAAAGCCTAAGTGGGTCAGGAGCATCCTTAGATATATCCAGCTGATTCTATCATAGGCCTTTGACAAGTCAATTTTAATCACTGCTCCTTTCCTTTTCATCTGCATGACACTATGAATTGTTTCCTGCACCACTCCTATAGCTTCGTGAATTTGATGGCCATCAAAGAAGCCAAACTGTTCGTTAGAGATGCATCTTGACATAATCGGCTTTATTCGGATAGCTATCACTTTTGCAATGATTTTTTATATACTGTTGCATAGGGAAATAGGTCTGAAATCTTCAAAATATTCAGCGACTTCCTTCTTAGGAATGAGCACTATGAAGGTTGCATTGAACGGGTGGTACACCTCTCCTTTCCTCCTAGACTCTTCAACCACCTCTGTTAATTCTGCTCCAATCTGGTCGAAGAAGTGTTGAAAGAGTTCTATGGTCCACCCGTCCAGACCTAGGCTCTTGTCTTTTGCCATTGATTTAATAACACTTTCCACTTCCTCCTTTGTGACTTCACTCATTAAATTCTCCGCTTCTTCCCCCTCCACATACTGAGGGAAGCGTTGGGAAATCCTGATTACTTCTGCAATAGTAATCTCACCTTGATCAGTGAACAGGTTCTAAAAATGACTTCTCCCCATGTTTGAGAGAGACTCAAAAGTATTTGCCTCCCTGCCCTCCTCATTCTTTAACTTCCATATGGTGTTCGATTTTTTCCTCCCTTTTGCATAACTATGGAAAAATCTCATGTTTTCATCCCCAGCTTTTATCCATATTGCTCTACTCTTCAACCTCCATTCCTCCTCTCTAGCCAATAAAATTTGATTCCTATGTTTTTCAAGCAATAGAATTTTCTCCTTGGATTCCTACAATGCATAGCCATCTGACTCAGTACTTTCTAGCCTCCAGAGTTCTTCATTGATTTGGGATAATTCCTCGTTCTATTTTTGCTTTCTGATATTTGCCCATTCAATAGTTGCTTTCTTTAGTCTTTTTAAGTTTTCCATAAACAGGAACCCTTTTTCCTCCGATGAGCCTCTACCTGGGTGTCTCCAAGTCTCTCTAAATAGATTATTGAAGGATTCCTCTTGCAACCAAGAAGCGTTAAACTTGAAAGGAGCTGCCGGTTTTCGAAGAGGTTTGGATAGCTCTAGAAAGATTGGAAAATGGTTTGAAATTCCTCCCTCTCCTACCCATTTCCTGAACAATGAGATTCTGGAGGTCAGATCTTTGCTTAGAAGAAATCGATCCAATCTTTTAGCAATTCTTGCTTCACCAACTCTTCAATTCCTCCAGGTGGGTTTTAATTTGATTAGGTTTACATCTGTCAAATTATGGGAGTTGATTGAATTCAGGAAAAAATGTGATAGAGGGTCCTCTCTGGCCAAAGGTCGCCAGGCCTCGGCATTTCCAATGGAAAAATTTAAATCTCCACCCAAAACCATATTTTGGCTTTTCACTATCGATTTTGAGAGGAGGTCATTCCAGAAATTCACCCTCCCCTGACATGGCCCATAGATGTTTAAAATCACTAAAGGGAAGCCAAATTTTGGTGATTGAATCTCCATTCCCATCGCATGATTCATACACCATTGGTTTACGATTTTCATTCTCCCATCCCTGTAGCCAATTACCAATCCTCCCGAGTGGCCAATGGAGTCCACTGCTGTAAAGTGCCAGCCCGGGAGTAGAGTGTTTAAGATTATTTCCACTTCTATACTCTTCCCTAGAGTCTCTTGTAGCAAAATGATATCAAGGTTAGAATTCATAACCATCTCCTTAAGAGCCAGTTTTTTGGGCTTACTAGCTAAACCCCTGCAGTTCCAAGATGAAAAAATCATTTTATTACATTCTCATGGGGATGAACTACTCTACGTGCCCCAGGGATTGAAATTTGTTTACCATCAGCCACATCAAACTTTGCTTTTACCTGTGCTTTAGACAAATTAGACTTTCTACCCCTCGCTTTCCTCTTCAAGCTCTGAGGGGGAGTCAGACCTATTCTGCCAACCATTTATAAGGTCACAGGTTTTTTATCTAATGATCAGAGATTATAGTGACATACAGGAGGAGAGGGATCGAGTTTAAATTCCTCATTTGGAACATCTTCAGGTCTAATGAAGGGATGGCTGCCATGATGTTATCAACATGATTTTCAACAAGAGTTTGATCATCAAGGATGCAATTTTTGTTGTCTGAACTAGAAATCAAACAAGCATCTTTAATTTCAGAAATAGACAAAGATGGATTACTTGAGTCTAGTCGCATACCCTTTAAATCCTCGATGGAGTGTGCATTGGTGATAGCTACTGGTTCTTTGATTGATTCCTGGATCAAAACTCCGATTCCAGGCATGTTTTCAACCGCTCCCTCTCTGCCTGGAGAGACTTGAATGGCTTGTTCCATTGACTTTCCCTCCTGAGATTTATCCACCTCCATGGCCTCCTCGTCCTGGATCCATTCTGTCCCTAAATTCTGAATAGTCTAATCCTGTTCTGCTACCTTCTCCTCTTGTTTAGTCGTCTTCTCAGACCTTCTTCGGCGCCTCCCCAACAGACCATCCCTGGCCAGATGGCCATAGGCATGACATCTATGACATCTGAAGGGAAGATGTTCATAGTCCAATGTCTGCTCAAAAACGTATTCTTTGTACTGAATATTAATTTTCTCTGCTACGCCTCCTCTAGGGTTTAAACTAACCAAGATTCGTGCCATAGCTTTGTTCTGGGTTTGGATATAGGACATGTCCACCTCCAGGTAGGTGCCCAACATATTTCCTATGGACTTAAACACCGATTCCACTTAAAGGAAGGAGGGCAGTCTTGGTGCCCGAACCCAAACCGGAAACACATCGGTCTTTTCATGCAGTGCATCAAACATTGGACTCCATCATGTAAATAACATAGGGATGTTTCCAAAGGCCCAGTTCCTCCCTACAAACAAGTCCACCACTTCCTTATTCTCGAATCTCACCATGAACCAACCTTTAGCTAGGACCAAAACCTTGAAGCTTTTGACTAGGTCCATCTGCCATTGCTGCTCTCCCCAGCTTTTGATGAATTGGGTTGAGTATTTCTTACCCCTCGCTCTTCCTAGCAAGGTACATTCGGCCACTTCTAAAGCTTCTTCTATCTGCACATCCATCCCCAACACTAAGTTTTCTTCGAAATATTTCCTTTCTATAGGCTTCTGCTTTTTTCTTTTCTCCCCTGTCTTCCTTTTCTCAAAACCCTCCTCCTTGATTTGAGTGCTTGCAGCATTCTTGTTCACCTCCTCTTACTGTTCATGCACTTCCTTATTCGATATGGGGTTCCTCAAGATGGTGGTGTCTGTTGTTATTCTACTTCCTGGATCTTTATCTATCCCTTCTGTAAGATCAAAATCCACTACCTACTTCCAATCTCCACATCCAGGGTGGTTCTTTCTAGGTTCCAAGGTCCCTCTTGTTCTGATATCAGCCCACCCTGCATTCCTCCTAGGGCTTACTAGGCCTTTGGCAAGAACAGCCCTGGTGACTGCGAGTGCCCTTTCAGTCTCACCTCCATTCTAAAACCTTAGAGATGACCCATAATTTATTATATCTTCAAGTCCTCTTGATAAAAATGAACCCGATGAAAAGGGCTTTCCTTTACTTACTCGGAGGCGGAGGGAATTCCTTGCTTGATGAACGCTCTCCTCCTAAAAGCACGCCTCCTGGAAACCCTTAACGCCTTGACTGTTCAAACCGCCAAGATCTAGGTTCCCTTCCAATAAACCTTTTGAAGACCTGTTGTTCCCTAACCCTCCGGGTGAAAGAGATTCGTTTCCATTACTACCAGTTGACCCAAAATACGATTCAATGTTCTGGGCAATTAAATCCTTTCCCTAGACCGGTAAAATATCCTCTGGTGCTGGATCCAGGTCGACAGCTTCTCTTGGATTAACCATGGTTAAAACTTGCTGCGAACAAACCACAAAGGAACCGCAAAAGCCTTGATCCCTCAAACGAAGTCGATGTAGAAACTCAGGTAATCAGGGAATGGTGCTAGCGCATTGACCCTTATCAACAAAAACATTCTCTTGCGTAGTGATAAGCCCTCATTCCAAAACTGCCTTTCTTTTATCTCCCAGTTGTCTTTGTCAAAACCTTTTGTTTGCCACTTGCCTCACCAAACCCCACGATGTTCTTCTTCGTACTAGAATGCCACCGTCAACATACTCTGAACCTATACCTGTAGGGTTCTAGGCCCTAAACCTAGATGACCATGGCTCAGGTTTATGCCCCTGTGACCAAACCCTCATCCCCTCCGTGATTTAGATTATACTCAATGTATAATAATTGTAAATTAAATTTCCTAGAAGACAAATTTATAGAATATTATTTTATATGTTAAAATTGAAATTAATAAAAAATTTTGTTATAATATGATAAATATTTATATATAATATAATATTATATTATAGATATTTTTCAACATGATATTTTTCGTTATATCATTATTTAAAAAATAAATCAAACTAGCCATACACCGATCATTTAACTTTATTGTGAAAGATCCTTTTTAACATAAAATTTCATCCATTCGTAACAATTTGTGCATAATATCTTAATTATTATTATTATTAAATAATGTTATTTCTTTAAATGGCTAGAAAATCTATCATAATTTATTGTTTAAACGGACAGTGAAACAATTATTATTGGTAGCTCTTCACAATTGCAGGTTGGCTTATCATTTGTATTTAATGAAAATTAGGCCCCTTAAAAATAACGGTTAGTAATAATCATTTGTATTTAAGGAAAATTAAGCTCCTTGAAAATAATGACTAGTAATATGTAGGGGACAGACTTTCACTTCTACTAAATATCTATAGCTTTTGAGTCATTAACTTATTTTTATTTAATATTCTAGAAAAATGAACTTTTAATAAAACAAAAACAATTTTAAAACATATTTCAAATTCAATAATAGTATTATGTTTTATATATTGAAATTAAATTGTATGAATATGTTTAATCATCATTTCTTTTAATTTCTTGGTTTAATGGTGGATTTTGTTGATGGTTCACGTGTTCGACTTGTGACTGGAAACCCCGCATCTAAGAGCTGAGCTGAGAGCTAGAGTGGACTAGCTCACTCTGGTTGCTCCATCCAAAGAAAATGGGTGGGAGGGATTTTTGTTTGGCATGAGAGGAGGTATTTCTGATTGTCATTGTTAAACGGTGCTGCCAAATTCTGCTTGAGTTGGACTCTTAGTTCAGTTTGGGAAGAAAGTAGTTGATACTTATAGACATTCACCAATTGTGAATTAAACATATGTGCTAAATTATCTCACTTATAAATTTAATTATCAACTTATTACTTAATTATTTTTTTAATAAATTCTAATTTTTTATTATATAAATATATTTTAATTACTATTTAATATATATTTTATTATTTCTAAATTTTTTTCATAAAATTATATATTTAATAATTACACTTCTACTTTAATCGAAATTTAAGTTGTTTTTTTAAGAGGGTTAGTAGGCTTTGCATGCCTATAGCACACTTTTATTGCAATTAAAGTTGGTTGATTTCTGATTATTTTGTTGAATGTTTGTAATTTTAATCAAAGTTTTTAGGAAAATGTTTAATATTCCAATTTTTACGTAAATTCAAAAATAATTTTATCATTTTTAAAAAAATTACTTCTAATATTCTATTGGCTAAGGGAATTTTGATGTGACATAATTCTTGTGCTAGCGAGTGTTTTATTTTCGGTATTTGTTAGTGCCTAAAAGAAAAACTAATTTTGTGAGTAGTCATTTCGTGGATGAGTGCTTTGACATTGTTATGTTGCTACTTTTCCTAATGGTGCTAGAACTAACAGGGTTCTAGGTCCCTTACATAGGCGAAAGAGTGGGGGGTTGAGTAGCTAAACAAATCTACAAAATGTTGATACATTGTGCAGAGTGCAAAGGATGAAATGAGTGGGTGCGGACAGAGGAGGTGAGGGAGAATGAACAAACATATCTCTACACCTCTGCACTCTGCACAATGTATCAGTGTTTCCTATCGATAGAAATTATTATTTTTAGTCAGTATTTGATCATGAACTCAAAATGAAGTTGACCATAATTGTTCAGAACTAACGATTAAACGCACCCAATTGTCTGAATGCAAATATATATATATATATATATATTGCAATTAAGACTTTCCAGTGTCATCCCTAACTTTTATGACGTGAATGACATGAAACCCTTTGTTCTATGGTGGATGAAGGTTGAAGATCATCAAAAGAAAATGGTAAAAGAATGTGAGTAGATAGGATGCCAAACTAACGAAACTAAACAAATAAATGTGTATGCTAAAGGCCTATAGAATCTTGAAAATAAAATGGATAATGGGATGTGGATCAACTAATTCTTTCTTTTATCTTTAAATTGAAGCTAATTTAGAACCAATTCAATATTAGGTCAAAATAACAATTTAGGGAATTATCACATTTTACGTAACATATACACCAAAAATGATTTATAATTAATAATTTAAATTTTACGTTCCAACTAAGGGCTTCGACCTATCTTCTCACCCTTATTGCTTTTGGTGCAGGATTGATTTTCAATGCCTGCTAAATATTGAAAAATGTAGGAAGAAAGTCTCAATCTGATTTTTCCTTGATCAAATTGAGAAAATTCAAATTTCCACATCATCACACAACTTGAGTGCAGTTAACTTGTGTGACACAACACTCATTTTACTCAGTAAATTCGAGTTAGAGGGCTTGCCATTCAGTTAAGCATGTGTGATTGTTAATTTGTAGCAATCAATGTCAGTTATTTCAAGTTGCTTTTAGTTAAACTAGTTCTAACTATTGGAGGAAATAGTGGAAGGTTAGTTGTTCACGTGTATTGTGGAATTAGTGAGATGATCAACCTTGGGTATTGTGCAATGAGCATATAGATAGTTTATTTACATGTAGGTTTAGCTCAATTCAGTAAACCAATTGTAATACATCTCTATTCATCAAATTAATGCAAGCAAACAGAGGGGCTTTTAGCAAATTGTTTTCCCTTGGGAAAATATTGTGTGCATGTGTGTTATTTCTCATTGCATGTTTGGGATTGATGTTCTAAATTGTGGATTGAATTTTGCAAAGCAGTAGAGTAGATTTGTGTCTTGTGATTTTGATTTAAATTTCATGAGAAGTTGCAAATCTACACCATAATTTCTACATGGTATTAGAGGAGGATTCACATTAGAAGAGGAATTTTGAAGTTGTCTCTCAAGAGTTTTGAATTTGTAGTTCATTGTAGCAGGATCTCTTCAGATTTGGGAAGATAACCTTTAACGAGCTGAGACTAGAGTATGCCTCAAAATGCAATGCTAATTTCATTACATTGAAGGATCATATGGAGGCGATGTTGGATGACAATGAAATACCTAGAATACATCAAGGTAGATGTTGCAAAACCATAAGAATATGATGCACAAAACCTAGCCCAATGAAAGAAAGGTGTAGCCAAGGTGAGGAGAATAATCTTAGAGGGAGTGTGAGACCACATTTTCTCAAATATCATTGGAAATAAACTCCATTCGCAATGTGGAAAACATTGACATAATTTTTTGAGAATAGTAGTGACCACAAGAGGTTGGTGCTCAAGGATAAAATTAAAAATATCAAGATGCAGAAGAATGACACCATCCCACAGTATCTAAGATAATTTACACAAGTTCGTGACAAACCTGGTGGGGATAGAGTAATGTTGTAGAAGATGACTCGATAAGCGTATCCCTTCTAGGATTTCCTAAGAGATGGCATAACTACCAAGATTCAGTGAATGCGAGGGATAAATTATCGATTTGGAAACTCTTATGGTATGATTAGGTACAAGAGGAAATAAAGCAGAATGCCAAAGATGGGACTTCATCTAAGGGTGAGGATGAAGAAAAATTTGCATTGGTTGGAAAAGGAAAGAAAGGAAAGGGGAATAAATATCAAACCAAACTAGAATCTAGCTAAGAAGGCAAGAAGAAATATTTGTCCAAAATTAAATGCTTCAATTATCATGACTTCAAGAACTATGCCACGAAGTGTCGAAACAAAAATTCGAGCTCAAGCTGTGGCTTCACAGTTTGAGCTTGACTTCACCCTTATCGCACGCATGGCCAACACTATGATGGAGAGTTTGTGGTACCTGGACTCAAGTTCATTGTTCCACATGACATGGTGTAGAGATTTTTTTAGTTACCTGGAGGAGAAATATTTGTAGATTCACATTGAGCTATGGGAGGAAGGAAGATACCACACAACTGGTATTGGTACAATTGCCTTTCAAAGGGAGTCAAGATCCCCTTTCAGACTCAAGGATGTCATGTTTGCTCCAGGATTAAAGAAAAATCTCATCTATGTTGTAGTTTTTCAAGACTGTGGATATGATGTGATCTTCGGAAAAGGGAAAGCATTCCAAAGACACATAGCCACGGCCAAGTGAAGGAGAGTGGGGTTTGTTAAAGAACATGTATAAGCTAGATGTGTAATATTGTGTTGCATTAAGAAGCTAGGCGAGGATAATGCAATTTCGTAATGTGGGAAAAATTTGGCATAGAATACTTGGCCATTTGCATCATGTCACCTTGAATATTATGTAACAAATAACCACTGGCCTCCCTAAAGGAGCACTTGAGCAACATGATGTATGCAAAGGATATACCTTAGGGAAGTATGCCAAATCTAGATTCCACGATCGACACAAAATAAGACCACAGGAAAGGGACACTTAGTCCGAGATGAATGTTCGACAAAATATCCTAGTAGGAATCACTTGTTTTTTTATGGCTAAGGGAAATTGACAAAAGAAATCACTAAGGCTTTGGAAAGGAAAAAAGGTATTTTGGGCACATTATTTATGAAAATAAAGGAATTAGGAGAAAAGTAAGGTGAAAGGTCACAAGTTTCATGTAAGTAGTAAAATGAAGGGAAAATAATGGAAAATTAACAAAGTAGAGGCTTCATTGATAAAAAGGCTTTTAAGGATCAATTGGCAAGCTTTTTCTAGCCTTTTGTCAGTTTAGTTTTAGAATTTGTCTCGGAGAGGAGAAGAAAACCAACTGGAGAAAGAAAGAAAGAAAGCAAAGGAAGGACAAGGAAAGGAATGGAAAGAAAAGGAAGGAAAATCAAGAAAGGACAAGGAAAAGCAAAGAAGGATAAGAAAATCAAAGGAAGGCAATGATCAAGCAGCTTCAACTGGAATACTTGCAGGTAACAGATTGCATGTGTGATCTACTTGCTAGTTTTGACATGTATGGTATGTGCATGTTGGTATATGGTTCTTTTGTTGACATTAGCATGGATTGTTTCATGATTCGACAATCAATTTTAGTCCAGTCTTGTCATTTTTGGATAGCCATGGTGTGATGGGATTGTTCTCGGTTTGAGCATTGGGTTGTCGGATGGTTTCAAATTCCAGGGTGAGGTAGTCTTAGGAAAATTCCCAAAGGCCTAAGAATACCTCGAATGATCATGGTGGGCTACCTGGTATAGCCTGGGGGGAGGAGACGGCAAAATTCCTCAAGGATGGTGAAGGAATCCAGATGTGTCCAAGCTTAGTAAATGGTTTTTTTTATCTTGACATCAATTTAGGTGTGATCAAGGTATGGAAACGGTGGAGATGGTTTAACCTCTAGATTCCCTTGCTTGTATTTGGATTTGTTTGTCCCATGAGATCCCACATTCATGCTTGGAATATGGCATGAGAGTGATTGGCTAAAAGAAATATTTGGTTCAACCAGTCTATAGTTGGGTGGAACGTAGAAGCTCTTAACCTAGTTGTTAATGTCCTATGGTCAATAAAAACTAATTTTATATTTCTTTTGGTAAGGAAATGTACTAGTTATTATGTGGCTTTAATGGTTGTTCTCTTATTGTTATCTATCTGGTTATATGTTGGTTATAAGCATGGTTGTATGATAGATCTCAGTTATGGCTTTATTCATGTTTTTACTTTTAACTGAATAAATAATGAATGCAATACCTAATTCATTTCATGATAGCTAATGTGAGAAGGTAGCAACCCTTCTTATTAAACCTCAGTTAAGTTTTCAGTCCCTTATGTTCATACTTGCATTCATGACATGTGGGTGGCATATCTACCAAGTGTTTGACAAAATGTCAGTTCCAATTGGGGATGGTTAGGTTAATTCTTGTTTCCAATTTTGATTAACAAGTATTGTCTTCATATCTTTTATGATTTTTTGAAGTTTCATATCTTTCTGGGAAGAGGCTAAGCCCTGGCCCTTGGAATTAGCCTTAATTCTCGCAGTGATCGGCATGAAACTAGTAGATAAGGCCATAGTCACATTGATGTAGGCCTTTTGGAGTGACTAGAATCCCATAGTCATATGGAGGCCTTAGCAAGGGAGCAACTGGAGCTCTAGGTCAGGGAAAAGTGGTTGGACACCTAGAGGGGTTGGATTACTCCTGGAGGTCTTCTCGCACCTGAGGGAAGTTAGTAAGGTATTGTTGTGTTGACTGCATTTCCTTAAGGTCATCTAGGAGGTCGAGTCATATCATAGTAACCCTTTGTCTCATTTTTACCTTGAGTAAGTGAGTGAAAGTGGGTAGGTGTGAGAGGAGGTGAAGTAGAGGGTGGTATCAAAGGTTCAACACTTGGATCGAATGGGCTAGATGCATGTTGTTGTGTATGCATTTTCATGGTTAACGTTGTCATTCATGAGGTCATTGCAAGCATTTTATGTCATAATGATGTCAGTGGTATGTTATGAGGCTAATATTTTGCTGAGATAGAGCAGGAAATGCAGATCATCAAGGCAAGGTTGCAAAAATACAATTTAGGGTAAGAGAATATTGTCATACATGTATTGTATGCTTGGCATCCAGCCATGTTGGTTAATGGCTGTTATAAGCATTAGGGTTGTGTACATGTCTTCTAGTCTATGGTTGTTGAGGTTACATGTATGATATATGTTAGTTAATTAGTGTGATCATATGTACCTATGTTGGTTAGTCATGAAGGATAGTAACATGTTGTTATATGCATTGTGGTCATATGCATGATGGTTATGGTCATTGTAATTAGTATCTTCATGTTATATGTATCATGCTAATTCAAATTTACCTATGTGGATGCTTAGGGTTATGACATTCAGGTATGAGTCGATATGCTTATGATATTGTGTCATAATAAACTATACTGACTATGCATATCTGATTGTTATGCACGAATCACAATTTTTTATGAGTTTATGATGTGAGTATGTTAGCTATTTACCTTTATGGATATCATGACTTTAATTATGTTTGACTTGATATGTTGTGAACTTATAGCATGCTAATCTAGATTGATTATGTAGAAGAGATAGCCTCCCTTGAGATACATTGACCTATTAGTTTGATTATGTCATCTATTTGGTGTTTGAGTGTCTAATTATGTCACCTATTTGTTATGAGTTTTCTTATGTCATCAAATTGGTACTTGAATGTTTGATTATGTCATCCATTTGGTGTTTCAGTGCTTGGTGTGATCCGGATTTAAATAGGAATGCAATAGATTACAGAGATAACCATAAATACAGAGATGTGATAACCATGAATAAAGAGATGCAGCAGAAATAATACTTCATTTCATTAATGGAAAATACTGAAATATGCTTACAACCAGAATTGGAAATAAACCAGCTAGGACTATGGTAGCTTATCTCTGAGAAGGGATGTGCGGCTACATGTCTCTGAACTGTTCCGAACTTGTGTTACAATGAGGCTCGAAGGCCTATTTATTATTGAGAAACAATGGAAAACCCTTCACATTCCAAAATCGACCCTTAGAAGATGCAACGCCAAATTGTGGGCCCCGTTTTGGGTAAATTGGTACATCAATTTCCCGGGGTCGTAACTTTGGCATACGATCTCCGTTTTGACGCGTATGATAGCTCGTTAGAAATATCTATCCGAGAACTACCATTGTTGGAACAGGAAACATCGGTCCATTTCATGGACCCATGTTGCCCCTGGATTCCCCAAAAAACGTCATTTAGGGCCTCAAAACGGCTCTGGAAGTTCAGGACCTGAAAAACTGCTAAAAATAGTAAGTTGTGCTACAATTAAGGAAACTGAAAATGCTGAAAGAGACAATTGTGGGGGTCCAATTGGGATAGGTGGGTGGCCACCAACATCCACCTGGATCATTCCTCCCCCCTTAGGAAGCAATGG
>APFE030896132.1:76399-88888 GCA_000404065.3 Pinus taeda | reverse complement strand
ACCAGAAATGGAAATAAACCAGCTAGGGCGATGGTAGCTTATCTCTGAGAAGAGATGTGGTGACTACATGCCTCTGAACTGTGTTACAATGAAGCTCGGAGGCCTATTTATTGTTGAGAAATAATGAAAAACCCTTCACATCCCAAAACCTAACCCTAGAAGATGAAACGCCAAATTGTGGGCCCCGTTTGGGTAAATTGGTATATCAATTTCCTGGGTTCGTAACTTTGGCATATGATCTCCGTTTGACGTGTACGATAGCTCGTTAGAAAGATCTATCCGAGAACTACCACTTTGGGAAGGGAAACATAGGTCCATGGACCCATGTTGCCCCCATATTTCCCAAAAAACGTCATCTAGGGCCTCAAAACGGCTCCGGAAGTTCAGGACCCGAAAAACTGCTAAAAATAGTAAGTTGTGCTACAATTAAGGAAACTGAAAATACTGAGAGAAACAATGATGGGGGTCCAGATGGACTTGGCAGGTGGCCACCAATATCCACCTAGATCATGGTGTCTATTATGTCATCTATCTATTGTTTGAATGTTTGACTAGTTTCATGATATGTTTTTTATCTATAAGATTTCTTGAATGAATGATCTTGTTTGAGATGTTTGCAATGACACATATGTGCTGAGAACAACTAATATGTAATTGAGTGTAAGTAGGTGATAGTTGTAGAATTATGTATTATGACTAATGAATGTGAGTTGATTTTTGATTATGACATGGTTATTAAACTTCGTAAAGGTTGATTTCAAATTAATATATATGATGTCTTGATCTTTGGAACATGTGGTTGACATATGTGTTCAGTTACAAGGTAACGTGTTTGGCACAACAAGGTAAGATAACCGATATATTGTTATATTTATTTATACACTGATAGTTGTGTTTATGAAAGTATGATACAGGGAATTACATGGCAAAGTGACTGCCATGAAATCTTGGAGAAGGCTCAGGTTGAGATTTTCCTTGGAAGCATTGGGAACCCATGGGGATTGAGTCATGGTGTTTGTTGCTAGCATTTTTCTTTTAGTCATTGCGATTTTTTGGCACTTGACTTATAGCTTTTATTATGACTGGTGCATGACCATGCCACTTTGTTTATGGTGTCATATTGCTATTGGTTTTCGTGGTCTTATTCTTCTTTATTTCTTGTTCTTTCCTTTTATGTTTGTGGGTCTTGGGAATTGGTTGGGAGAGAGGAAATTTAATGAAGGAGAGATGAATGAAACACAGTAGGTAATGTAAGATCCATATGAAGCTTGGTGCATGTATAAGGTCAATTCAAGGCAACAGTATGACAGATGGTTGGATTGGTGGGGTTAATTGGGGTAAATGGAGGTTGGAAAGAGAATCATGAGAAAGGTAATAGGAAAGGTAAGGTAAATGTATTTGAGGTGTCAAATGCCTTGACTATAATGGGAACTATTGTTCTGAATGTAATACATGCATTGCACAAATAAAGGGAGGTCTCTTAACCTATAACTTATGATATCTAGTAATTATTTGGTGATCATGATTATGCTAATGTGTATATATCTATATATGTGTATGTATGTATGTATGTATGTATGTATGTATGTATGTATGTATGTATGTTGCTGTATGACAAGGTCATCAAAGATCACGATTATTTTATGTTGATGTTTATATGTGTATATATGTATGTATGTAAGTCACTATCTAACAAGGTCATGAGAGATCATGATTTCTTTATGATAATGTTTATATATATATGTGTGTGTGTGTGTGAGTGTGTGTGTGTGTGTGTGTGAGTGTGTGTGTGTGTGTGTGTGTGTTTGTGTGTGTATCGGTGTCTAATATGGTCGCTAAGGATCATTCTTGTGGAGGAATGATTATTTATGTAGGTGAATGCATGCATAGGTTCTTGGTTTATGACAAATCAAGTGGGAAGAGCAACCCTGCCAAATCGATGAGGTCAGTATCATGTGTATATGAATTGATATTATGTGATTATACTATGTATATGTTTATGTTATGAAAATATAATTTTGATGGATACATCAGCAGAACGAAAGCAGTATGATCCATGGCTTGCTGAGACAAGCATGGATAAGACACTAGAAGCAAGGTTGCTTGGTAAGGACAGCATGGTGTTAAGATGTCAAATACTAGTATTTTCTTATGTGCATGTTTCATATATGATGTTGTGTGCACATTGTGTATATGATGTTGATGAGCCCCAAAAATGGATAATTATATGGGCTCATTCAGCCTCCTAATTCGACTTAATTCACCATTCATATTAGTTTATTGCATATTTTTTATTATATTTATGCTAATAGAGTGAATTAGGTTAGTCATTATGCCAACAAGTCTAATGTGTGCTTTATGCAGTCTTTTTGGTCAATTTGGAGACAAAATCAAAGGTTTAAATGAGCACTTGGAAACCAAATTCCTGGAGAGGATTTTTAGGAAGGTGTCCCCTTCATTTATGGGCCCTTACCTCGAATTCTCCACCATCAGCAAGGAGTTCAAGGGCCACCAAATCGATTATCACAAGGGAATCCAAGCAAGTCAAGTAGGACTACTGTTAACTGCAAGTTTTGGGCAACCGAGGCCCTAAAGTTTAGGAGGACTGTTGGGGTCCTCAATTTGTATAAATAAGAGGGCTTAGGGCCTCATTTCAGCTAGTCACTTTGTAGGAAGAAGTTAGCTAGCTTCTAGTTCGATTTAGTCATTTGTTAGGCAATAGATTAGCTTTACAGTTCAGGACATTTTCAAGCTTTTCCTTGTGGACAATTTTTGGAATGTAACTATACTTTTTATCAATAAAGATGAATCCAGCTTTGCACCAACTCTAATCTCTCTTAGGAGGCTGTAGCTCTTGGGGTTGGGCCTACCCAAGTGCCCCAGTACCTCCTGTGTTTACTTTCATGTGTCTTTGCTGCATTCTTAGAATACAATTTGTTATTTAGATTAAAATATTGCTTTGCTACTTAGGTCATTTTTGATGATTAAAATAGCTTTTCATGTTCAGATTTACTTGATAGGTTAATCACAGGGAAGATATTCAGGAAAAAGCTACCAAGCACCTTGGATCTCACCTCCCCCTCAGTGGAATCATGAGCTAGGACCAAGGTGACCTTGCCGCCACCGAAAACATTGTCTTTGCTTCACCATGCAAGTATTAGAGTTGGATTCTTAGTTTTCGAACTTGATATCAGTTTTAATTGCATGCTTACGTTTATGATTTCTTAGTTGCATAGTTGTTTCATCTGATTATATGCAAATAAACTTTTGTTCCATTTCTTTGTTGTTATCTAGGTTAGAATAGGCTAACGTAGATAGGTCTTTGATTTTCCAAGTCCTTGTTTGTGTCGTTTGAAAAACAAATTGCAGAGCACCTATTATACTCCTCTATCTGCCAATTCTCCATCAATCCCACCTGCTCCATCCTCTACTTATAATCCTTGCCTTACATTTGCGACATTCGCTCACTTTGCCCTAATTCCCATATTTTTGTGCAACATTGCTCCACTCCACCTTGAACAAATCCAACCATCCCCGCCACTCTTCAGCTCCATTCCCCAAGGCCTGGACCTCCTTAAACCCTTATCTCACCTCCATACCCACTTCTTCACCCTTTTTCCTCCATTAATTCTCCAAAATCCAATTTCTGAACATCCTGTAGAAAATTACAGACATCCTGTAGAAATTCTAGAACATTCTATAGAACGCCTGCATACTTCCTGTAGAAGCTCACGAAAGCAGTTTCTTGATAGCCAAACCTGGTGAAACTCTCTGGAAGGGTGTCAGGGACCCCTTAGGCCCTCTCCAAACCTTCCCAACCTCTTGCAAGCATTTTCTCTCACCGATCCACCTATACACAGTCAAAAACAGTAAAAGCACATGCATAATAATCCTACAAAATCATTCAAAAATACAAAAATATGTTTTGTTCAGATTTCATTATAAAAGTAGCTTAGACACATGCATTTTACCTTCTGAAGTCAATGGCATCTCATTCAGTAGCTTGCATCTTCCTTCTTGCATCAGTAGGACTAGCTCGTAGAATTAGGGTTTTCATTTCTTTTTGGCTTTCATTTTCTTTCCGCAACTAGATTAGCTTCCTTTGAGTTAGATTTTATCCATCAGTCAAAAATCTTCTTATAAGAGCTCATAGAAGTTGGCTTAAGCTCCTAGCAGACTTGTGCCAGCTAACTAAGTGACAGCTACGGCAAGAGCTAGTACTTGTGCATACAACACCGTTGCTTCCAAGTTTGTTATAAACAATCGGGTTGATAAAATTAAAGAAGGGAGTCCCAGGAGTTGTAGAACTATCGTTGCAATACTGGGGTCCACCGTCTTTTTGGCGTTGTTGCTGGGGAAGCGTCAGAGTATTGGTGATTGCTGCTTTTCTTCTATTTTCTACTGCAACCTTCTGCTAAGTAGTTTATTTCATTTCCATTCTACAATTTCATTTATGCAAAAGTAGACTAAAAATTTCCCGCTTTCATAGATTAGCATTTCAATTCTGCAAGTGTAGCCTAGCATTTCATTCCTGCAATTTCATTTTAACAAAATAGATTAGTCCATTCCTGCTTTCATTTCAATTCTGCATTTTCATTTTAGTAACATAGTTAATTGTAGTTTAATCTATTTTAGTTTTGTAGGTACAAGCAGAAAAAATAAGCAAAAATCAACCAAAAAAAGATTTCCTTTCCTACCTTGTAGGAGTAGAGATAAGTCAGAAAAATGATTGCACAACACCCCCACTATTTCACACAGCCAACCTTCACTCTTCTTCAATGGCTGTGATTAAAGAACCCTTAGGTGGACAGCAAGACATATTTGAAGAACCTCAAGGGAAGAACAAGAAGAAAACATTCCTCTGGAGCAAATGGCTACAACCGAAAATGTTGGGAGCAGTACCTTATCCAAAAATGAATTTGCAAATCAGATGGAAGATTTCGAGAGCAATATGAGGCAGTTTCTTGCCAGGAAACTGGAATAACTTACAAATCCAAAAGAAGCAAGAGGAAGCCAAGAGGGCTTTGGACATCTTTTTTCCTAGGTGCACTAGAAAGCATCCTAGGAACAAATGTCCAATGCACTCCCTAGAAGTGTGTTTCGTCTATGAAGAATACCATCCTATGAATCAGTGCCCTTCCTTGCCTAGATTTAAAGCTGCATATCAGAGAGCCAAAGGAGCCACTGAATCACTCTATTATATGAACCGAAGGAGGCCACATCGACCCATACCCTACCAGCAGGGAATGCAAGGGACATCCCAGACCTATTACGACCCATATCAAGCCACTTCCATGCCTTCTTGGGGTCCCCCTACTCATCCATCTTGGTCCACACCCCCTCCTTGGTCGTATCCTCCTCAATACCATGATTCTCCAGTTGCTCATTGGTTTCACTCTTATGCTCAGCCACAGCCTCAGTGGAATGCACCTCACCAGGGGTGGAGGCCAGTACAGCTCTCCTCATGCTCATTTGCCTCCACTACCTTCCCAACCACAACCCCATCCACATCCATCTCAAATATACACCCCCACTCAACTAGCCATACCAACATTTCCAAACTCGCACATTGGAATAACTCAACTCAATTGCAAAGCTGATGCACAACATGTTCAAATGACTCCTCTTGAGCTTAATGATATTCACCATAGCTCAAGAAGAGTATTGCAAAAAAGAGATTATCTTGAAATCATTGAAGGACCACATCCAGCAAAAGAAGGTTCAAAAGAGGAGATCAAAGAACCATGGGCTGCACTTGATGAAGAGAAGACATCAGAATTAGAGATCAAGAGAACTCCCTCATGGTTACCATCAAATCCTCTAGGTATTCAAGAGAAAACTCAGCAAAAAGGGGAAGATGTGAAGGTCATGATAGAAGAAGATATGGAGAATGATCCAGATCAACAAAAGGACCAAGGATATCAGAGCTATATTGAGATATGGTTTCAGACGGTCACTAAGTTGCAGAAGTACTCTCTTCTTCAGCGATGTTTGATCCCTTCAAGGTCAAATCATTTGGTCTCTAAAATCTGGATAGCTGTCAAAGCATTCATTTCAAGCCTCCACATCATTCTGTCTCTAATCTCGATGTGCACATGGCTCCATTGGAAGTATTCTTATACTTGAGAACGATTTTGTTTTTCAAGTAGGGTAGGGCAAAAAAAAAAAAAAAAAATGAAAAAATGAAAATGAGAAGAAAATAAAAATATAAGGTGAAAACCTCCTCGGGGCGCCTTAGATTGGCTCATTGATTGAAAACCTCCATGAGGCGGTCAATGGGTTGGGAAAAAGAAGAAAAAAAAGAAAAAGAAAAATAAAGAGAGAATAAGATCCCTGGGTGAAAAACTCCCTTGGAGGCGCCCAGGGTTGGCAATTAGGGTGAAAACCTCCATGAGGCGCCCTAGTTGTTTTCAAAAAAAAAAAAGGAAAAAAAAGAAAAAAAAAAAGAGAAATCAGGCCTAATCTCTGTAAAATAATTGCAGGTTGGAGTGAATACTTTGCAAGAAAAGAGGGGCACACAAAACGAGGACAAGAGTTCGTACCAGGCTCCAACACATCCCTTCAGACACTCCCTCCATGGCCACTCACCTCTCCTAGGATTTGGTCACATTCAAGTCAAGATTGGGATTTCTACAGGAAGTTTAGGGCTTTCTACAGGAAGTTTCAGGTGTTTCTAATGGAAGTTCTAAATTTCTACATGAAACATCCTGTAGAACCTTCGGACAAACCAAATTCAATTTTAAAAGGGAATCTGATGGTTGGAATCTGTTGGTTAGGCCTACAAGCATCCATGTTTCCATCCCTCACCCTTCTCCATCATTTTTCCCACCTCATTGTGCTTCTTTCCTAAAAACTGTGTGTTCTACAGGAAGTTCCTCCAGAAATTAAAGGAAACTAGAAATGGATTTCAAAAAGGCAGTTTGGCGAACATGATAGCTTCCTAAATGGTTCATAAGTCCTCTTGCAATCTTCAAACTCCTCCTCCATCATTTCCATGCCTGCATCATAGCCCAAGCTCATTTTTTTCTTAACATGCAAAAAACTGCAGAATGCTTGGAAACAAAAATACATAGTGCTGAAATTTGTTTTTTCCCTCACTTGAAATTAATGCATCCATTTGCAAAACTGCTTTATGGGGAATTTTATAGTGATGATGGAAACATGTCCAAGCAATTCAGCCAATTCTGGTGCACGGTTTCCAAGATATCAACGTCCATCACCTTCAGCCATTTTTGCATTTTCTCCATATCCATGCATCCGTTTCAAAACCTGTTTCATGGGGAGATGCATATGGGTGATATTAACCTACCCAAGTAGTTTCAGCCAATTCTGATGCACGGTTTCCGAGAAATTGACCCCTATAATCTTCCGCCCTTTAATGTTTTTCTCGAAATTTGTGCTTCGATTGATCACAATTTTGCTATGGGAGGTGTATAGCGATGGTAGGAACATGATCAAAAAGTTTTAGATCGAATTGGTCTATCGTTCAGGGAAATGGAGAAAACAAGTTTCTGTCCTGTGAAAATTCAACATCAGCAGCTTGAGGGTGCAGATCTGAACGTGGAAACAAATTCCTGTAGTATAGATCGGACCAGAGGATACCTGCACAAGAAAAACATCCATGAATTAGTAACCAAGCCATCATGCAACCACATAAACAAATGCATGCAGTAGAAGGAACGGTTGCAGTACCTCACAACAACCACATTCGACTTCTAGGTACGTGACTAAACTCATTCCTCTTATTGCATAAATGTAATTTGAAAACTGCGTGAACAATGAGATGGTTGTGGTTGAAAAAATCGGTGGTCAGTTAACTAGCCACCCTCATCCAGTCCAAACAGTGCTCAGTGGGTGAATACGACACGTGTGCTTAGCCATCTCAGGAGGAACTCTGGAAACGGGCAGTGGTGACCGTTTAAACCTCAGTGAAATTGATGGAAGTAATTACAAGAAGAAAACATGAAGTTTCATGATAGCACTACAGTTTTCATGTGGCCACATACGCCTGGCCACTTCACTCCCTCATCACGAATCACGCCACAATTAAAAATGCTCAGCTGGAACACCATCTGCTGTTCATTGGCTTGCAATGTCCTCAACTGAAGTATGTGTCCTCCACTTCCACAAAATGATTAACTAGTTTTCCTCCACAGGTTTCTACCTGTCTTCGAGATTCTGTTGCGTATCAGGCTCGCTCAGAGGCACAATGGCGTTCTATAGGAACCGAGGAGGGGTCTTCTGTAGGAAGTACGACACAACCTTCTGGAATAGAGAAACTTGAGTTTTCCTTCGTCGAATTTGGAGTTTCGAGAAAGGTAGGCTCGAAAACACTCTTCCATGCATGGTATATTTCAAAAAGTGGTGAATTGAACTATCTAAAGTAGGGATATTAGAGACAAGTCTACTTGTAGGTCAAGAATAGCAGTTTTCATGTGTAATTACATGGAATTTCTCAGTCGGTCCTGCATCAACATTCTTCTCCAAGGTTCCCGTGAAAACTTCCTCCTGTAGAAAAGATAAAGCACTGAGAGGGCTAG
The DNA here is from genome assembly GCA_000404065.3 of Pinus taeda. NCBI lineage: Eukaryota > Viridiplantae > Streptophyta > Pinopsida > Pinales > Pinaceae > Pinus > Pinus taeda. Next base: position 80,348 of record APFE030896132.1, on the reverse strand, counting down.
ACTGTATATAAAAATTTGAAGTTGCATGTATGCTGGAAGTATAAAATTGAAGTGTTGTACCATGTCTGTGGGAACAAAACCTCCCCCTCCATAAAAAAACAGTCGAGTTTGGGCAACAAAAGCATTAGAACCAGGGAATTGGTGCAGAGTTAAAATATAAACACCTGAGAGATCCTTTCTCGAAGTTCAAAGGAGAAAAGCACATAAAACATCACTCCCTTTCTGCTCAGAGCATTAAAACAGGGCACTCTCACCATCCCAAGAGGGGTTTATCAGGAAGGAACCCTCGGATTCCAGTAAATTGCGTGAACATCCTGAGGTGGTGAGCCTCTTCACCCGTGCCAACTAGATTACCTTGTGTGACAAAATTTAGGGTCATGACGATGAGATAACAGAGGAATTCTTAATGTCCCTGCATCCTAAATCAAAGACACAGGCCACCGTAAAATTCATAGGGTTGACCCTGCAGCTTACCCCTGAACTCATTAGTCAGGTCACTGGTCTGCCATTAGGGATACCTTGGAGTAAAGAGGAGAGGGCATTGGGCCAAAAGGCCAAGAAAGAATTCTTCCTACCTGAGGAACGTTTTGCAAAAGACAAGAATGGGGTAAGGAGGGCTAGCCTACATCCTCTTTGGAGCAAAGCCAGTCTCCAAATCATGAAATATATTACCTGTGAGGGGCGGTTCAGTATTTTTTACGGCTATCATTTCCAGTTGCTGAGAGAACTAAGACATGGGTTGGATTTACCTCCAGAAAATAAGTTAAGCATCCCCTATTTTCTTCTACAATCATTGATTGAATGTAGCACAAAATTAAAGAAAGGGACACTCGATCAGTTCACCCATCATGGGCTCATTAAGCTTTTGGTAGAGGATGCCATCCACACCTACACTGTCCCCCTCTCCTGGGAGATTTTCCGCAACATGTCCAGAGATGATGATATCCAAATTCTAGCCAAGGAGCTCACCTCATCTAGCAGTGAAGAAAAGGGGACACACTGAGGTAGGAGAGAAAGCCAGTGGTAAAGAAACACAGAATAAACCACCACAGAAAGAGTAGAAGGAGAACCAAGGGAAAGACCAAATTGTTGAACAATGTTACAAACACCCCAGAAAAAAGATTGCAGAATAGAGCAGAGAGGACTGAAGAAGTCCAAACAAAGGAGGGCACAACCAAGGCAACCAAACAGGAATTAAAAGGAAATCCACATCCAACCAAATAGGCCAAAACAGTTTCTACAGGAAGCCTGAAAACAGTCGACGCAGGACTTTCTAAAGGAAGCATGGAAACAGAGCAACAAAAGGAGAAATCACCCGAGATTTTGGCTAGGGAGGCAGCAGTTGTGCTGGCTACCTTAAGCACGTCTCCACAGCAAAAAGGGAAGTGAAAAAGGGAGTCTTCCCTGTATTTTAACGCAACAAGGAGCATGCAGATAAAAACTGGTAGACCCGAACCACAGTCAAGAGAGCCAATTACTATTGAGGACACCACAACTAAACAAAATGAGGAGTCTCCTTCAAAGAGATCCATCATCTATGAATGAGGAAGCCAAAAACCTTCACCTAGAGAGAGAAAATTAAGATGATGGACTCAAAGACAGTTCTACAAGAAGCTGAGATAGTTCTACAGGAAGCTGAGACAATTCTACAGGAAGCTGATAATTCTCTACAAGAAACTCGAGCTAAGCTAAGAGATACCAAGAAATTGGAGGAAAAGGTGGCCAAACAATCCTAGGAAGAAGGAAAGACAAGGAAACATCTGATTAACAAGAGTGAGAGGACAAGTTGCAGGCTAAGGCTAAGGCTTTAACAAAACTGCTACAAGAAAAGGAGCACAGGCAGTGGGAAGAATTAAGGAGAAAATCATGGTTTCGTGACCGAGAAGAGGACATCACTTCATAAGCTTGGCATGACAGAGAGGCCATCAGGGCCATCAAAAATGAAGAGATAGATTGGTTGCTCAGAGGATGAGCAACACTTTCAGTAGGGGATGATGATGAGCCCCAAAAATGGATAATTATATGGGCTCATTCAACCTCCTAATTCGACTTAAGCCACCATTCTCATTATTTTATTGCATGTTTTTTATTATATTTATGCTAATAGAGTGAATTGGGTTAGTCATTATGCCAACAAGTCTAATGTGTGCTTTATGCAGTCTTTTTAGTCAATTTGGAGACAAAATCAAAAGTTTAAATGAGCACTTGGCAGTCAAATTCATGGAGAGTATTTTAGGAAGATGTATCCTTCATTTATGGGCCCTTACCTCGAATTCTCCACCATCAGCTCGGAGTTCAAGGGCCACCAAATCGATTATCACAAGGGTAGCCAAGCAAGTCAAGTAGAACTGTTGTTAACTGCAAGTTTTGGGAAGCCGAGTCCCTAAAGTTTAGGAGGACTGTTGGGGTCCTCAATTTGTATAAATAAGAGGGCTTAGGGCCTCATTTTAGTTAGTCACTTTGTAGGTAAAAGTTAGCTAGCTTGTACTTTGGTTTAGTCATTTGTTAGGCAATAGATTAGCTTTGCATTTCGGCACATTTTCAAGCTTTTCCTTGTCGACATTTTTTGGACTGTAACTATTCTTTTGATTAATAAAGATGAATCCAGCTTTGCAGCAGCTCTAATATCTCTTAGGAGGTTGTAGCTCTTGGGGTTGGGCCCAACCCAAGTTCCCCAGTACCTCTTGTGTTTACTTTCATGTGTCATTGTTGCATTCTTAGAATAAAATCTGTTATTTAGATTAAAATATTGCTTTGTTACTTAGGTTATTTTTGATGATTAAAATATCTTTTCATGTTCAGATTTACTTGATAATTTAATCACAAGGAATATCTTTAGAAAAAGGCTACCAAGCACCTTGGATCTCACCTCCCCCTCAGTGGAATCATGAGCTGGGACCAAGGTGACCTTGTTGCCACCAAAAACATTGTCTTTGCGTCACCATGCAAGTATTAGTGTTGGTTTCTTAGTTGTCGAACTTGATATCAGTTTTGATTGCATGCTTAGGTTTATGATTGCTTAGTTGCATAGTTATTTCATGTGATTTCATTGCAAATAAACCTTTCTTCCATTTCTTTGCTCCTATCTAGGTTAGAATAGGCTAATGTTGATAGTTCTTTGATTCCAAGTCATTGTTTGTGTCGTTTGAAAAACAACTTGCAAAGCACCTATTATACTCCTCTATCTGCCCATTCTCCATCAATCCCACTTGCTCCATCCTCTACTTATAATCCTTGCCTTACATTTGCCACATTCGCTCACTTTGCCCTAATTCCCATATTTTTGTGCAACATTGCTCCACTCTGCCTTGAACAAATCCAACCATCCTCGCCACTCTTCAGCTCCTTTCCCCAAGGCCTGGACCTCCTTACACCCTTATCTCACCTCCATACCCACTTCTTCACCCTTTTTCCTCCATCAATTCTCCAAAATTTGATTTCGGAACATCCTGTAGAAAATTACAGACATGCTGTAGAAATTCTAGAACATCCTGTAGAACCCCTGCAGACTTCCAGTAGAAGCTCACGAAAGTGGTTTCTTGATAGCCAAACTTGGTGAAACTCTCTGGAAGGGTGCTAGGGACCCCTTAGGCCCTCTCTGAACCTTCCCGACCTCTTGCAAGCATTTTTTCTCACTGATCCACCTTTGCACAGTCAAAAACAGTAAAAGCACATGCATAATAATCCTACAAAATAATTAAAAAAAAAAAAAAAAATGTTTTCTTCATATTTCATTATAAAAGTAGCTTAGGCACATGCATTTTACCTTCTGAATTCAATGGCATCTCATTCAGTAGCTTGCATCTTCCTTGTTGCATCAGTAGTACTAGCTGGTAGAATTAGGGTTTGCTAGGGTTTGCATTTCTTTTTGGCTTTCAGTTTCTTTCCACAAGTAGATTAGCTTCCTTTGAGTTAGCTTTCATCCATCAGTTAAAAAGCTTCTTCTAAG
>APFE030896132.1:15248-65254 GCA_000404065.3 Pinus taeda | reverse complement strand
CCTCCTGAAGCTGCTGCACCAATTGTGGCTCCTCCACAATTGTTTGAGACTTCTTTTGGCTCTGCATGTTGAGAGGTAATTTACTCTCCCTCTCAACCACCAAGTATCTAACCTTTGCCTTTCTCGTCAAGGCTTTGCATGCATCTTGTACCTCAAGTGCATATAGGTTCTTGGCTAGCACACCAATCTATTTCCACTTTCCTGCCATCACAAAATTTTCTAGAAAACAAGCTAATTTTAAATCAATGATATCTCCCTCATCTGAACTCCGATTTAGCCGATTTGGTTTTTTTTTTTTTGGGTATTTTTTTGCAAGGAATCCAAATCTGCTAGTTATTTCCAAAAATTTTGTACAGAAATTTTCAGATCTGCTCTGCAAACTCTTGGCCCAAAACTCAAAACTTTGAAATCTCCTCTCAGTATATTGTTCTCTCCTTGATCACCTATACTCTGATACCATGTAAAATTTTGTATAATTTTTCTACAAATCAACTAACTATGATACCATGTAGAACTTTTTCTACAAATCAGCTAGCTCTGATACCATGTAGAAATTTCCCACATGTAGATCAACCTGGTAATGCAATGTACTAAAGAAAAACACTTGATCTACTTCTACAAACAATTTAGTGGAAGCTTAATCAACCATGATAAATATCAATAAGAACACATATAACTGATAAGAAGGAATCAATCACACGTAACATAGAAGAATTTACCTAGGGAAAGCACCTATCTAAAACCCCATCTCTGTATTATCATACAACTGGAAATATAGTCCAGATTACACAAAGCCTTAGCTCGTAATCTATCCATCTCTCAGTACAATCCCTCTACTACTCGTAGACAACCAAAGGCTTCTCACAAACCTTCCCCTCTGCCTTGCAAGCCTCCTATTTCTATGAACAATTTTTCCTGGGTCCTCTAGTTGCAACCTGTGTAATTCTCACCTCACACACAACATTGACCTCTAGAATAACTACACAAACCTGAAGGAGAAAAATCCTCATCATGGATGAGATTCTTTTATAGGAAAAATATCCATCCAACTAATAGTACACTGTCCCTTCTTTGATCTCAACTGGGTCTCTGACAGAACTAACATGCATCAGTTATCCATGACTGAATACACAGTTATCTGAAAATAATAGTTGTCACATGCATGCAAGCATTAAGAAACTATATTTTATTATTTTAACAACTTGTTAAAATAATCTAACTGGACTTGACTAGTTAGAGCTAAGTCAACTGATTCTCTCATTATAGAACTCATCCTTAATTCCTCAATCAATGGAACAAATCAAGGACACATTCCCCAATTAGTGGAGAACTCGTGTGCATGCTCACAAAGACTTCAAATTTGAATTTCCTTAACTTATTAACTCAACTAAATTAATTAATTAATATTTCCAACTGCTGTTAAGACCAAAATTAATTTTACTTCCTATAGATAGACTAGGGACTTCAATATAGGAAGGGACCCAAAAATGCTATTTCTAGAACTTTCTATTTTTAGCAGTTTGACCTCTCACCCAATGTGGCCAATGACCTCACTAGTCAAACTGTTATTTTTAGTAGGTCTATTTTTAGCACATTCTAAATTTAACATTTCTTATTGCACTTTTTTCAAAAAATGAAAGTCACTTTTACAATGGTACTTTATCAACTATCCACTAAATTGTAACTTAGATAAAAGATAAAGTGACTTTAGAATTCTAAGTAACTCACTTTTTATAATGGGTGAGAAGACTTTTACATAAAGTAACTTTAAAATATAAGTTACATGTGTTTTTTGTAAAAGTAAGTCAACGAAAAGAAATACCTGAACCTATTCTCATAAGGTAACTTTAGACCAAGTGAGCTAGTTTAAAATGTTAGTAACTTTTGGAAAGGAAGAAGGGTTTTTTTTTTTCATTGAAGCTTTGTGGTGTGTCCTTACTTGAAAAACCTATTTTTGCCTACAAAAAAGAAAAACACCACACAAGCCAAATGAACAGGATCACGTAGAGTCGCAGGGCATAGAGCATATGCATAAATGAAATATACATATCCAGTAATAGAAAAAAATTATAGAGGACTATGAATTGAAATAAACAGAGAGATAAATAACTATAACTGCAAATGAAGACTCTATACCTCCACATCTTAAAATGACATTGATAGGGCTACCAGAAATCTTTTCATGTGAAATGAAAGGGGTTCCTCACTGAAACAGATGCTCCTAACGCAATAGAGAAGTTCTCTCAGCCTAAAAGCGACCAGAAATACTATATCTAGGAAACAAAAATTGGATGCAATTATATCAGCTTTAGATTTGGATCGCTAATGGATGCGGCCCTTGAATAGCTCTGATACCATGTAGGAATTTACAGGGTAAGTTCCTTAGATAGAACACCAAAGGAAACCACTCACAAATAGATAGCAGATCAATGCACCAGTATTACTGACGTGGTTAAAACTCTCAAAGAGGGAAATATTCCATGCCCTGAGTCAATGCAGCCACTTCAGGCAATTTATTAATGTAAAAGAAAGAAAATTTACATAAGCTTCTCTAATGAACAGTAACCTAACAAATGGCCTTCCATTCTCTTTAAATAGAGATCATGGACCAATCGAGTGTTAAGCCACAGATCAAATGCCAGTAATATTGAGGAGAGAATGAACCGTTACATCACTTCATGTCTAGAGCATATTGTGACCGTCAGGTTGTAAGTTACAATATGTACATACCAAAGAAACACACTTTACCTAATTATACACTAGACCATCTTACACTTAATTATTTCCTATGTGTCAGAATATCCTAACACTAGGGCTTCCAGGACTAGTAACTCAACCCACCAAGGGCTCCAGAGAGTTTTTCCAACCAAGGCGTCCAAGACTAGAACTCAACACAAGATTTTACAGGGCTTCTAGAGTGTTTGTCCAACCAAGGATCCAGGAAATATTAACTCAACCCACAGCCATAAGGAACATGCGAACCAACATGACAAAACAAAAAGAATACACCCATAACACCATGACTATCTAGGAAATGGCAAGGCTAGGAAAAAATCATCATCAATCCAAGCAATCCTCCATGCCAATGATAGGTCATAACCAATAAATCATATGCATTTTCCATGCATGCCAAAACTAAAGATGAAATCGTACATGAAACTCGGTACCTGCAATAAAAACTTGTTGTAGTTGTTGATCCTAATGTCCCCTTACACTTTCTTTCTCTTCATTTTTGTTCTTGCTCCAAATCCAAAATATGTCACACTCCTCCAAGAGTTCTCCAAGAAAACTCTAAGTGTCCAAGAGCATGAGAGAGAGTAGAAAATGAGAACTCCAAAACTAAATTGACAAAAAAGCTACAAATTAATCCTTAGAAGCCTTTTTATTAATGAAACCTTTTTTTCTTCAATTTTTCATTGTTTTCATTCATTTTCCTCCTCACATGCAACAAGTATCCATTCACCTCCATTTTCTCCTAATTTCCATTATTTTCATAGATAAAATGTCAATTAATGCCTCATGTCATTCCAAATCCTTTGACATTTCCTTTGCCAATTTCAATAGCCATTAATTAATCATAAGTCATCCCCATGGCTGTGTTTTTTATCAACATTTATCTTGGAATATGTGTCCCATGACCTTGGTTATTACTTTTCCTTTATTAACTTTATTACATGGGCTTTTAACCAAGGTCATTACATCTGTGTACTTTGTGACATTCATAGATGATTTTTCCAAGAATACTTGGATCTACTTCCTGAAGACCAATGGTGAGGTCTTCGGTCACCAAGAGTTCAATGCTCTTATGGAGAACCAAACCCAGAAGAAGATTAAGGTGTTGAGATTAGATAATGGAGGTGAGTATACCTCCAAGATTCTTGTAGGGAAGTAAGGATCAAGAAGGAGCTCACAATACCTTGAAACCCTCAACATAATGGGGTTTCTAAGAGGAAACATCATAATGGAGGTAGTAAGCACAATGATTTATGACAAAGAATTGCCTATCTTTTGTGGGTGAAGGCTTGCAATAAAGTTGTTTATGTGCAGAATAGAATCCTCACAAGATATTGGAGGATGTAACCCTTGAGGAGATGTTTACAGGAGTGAAACTAGATTTGATCCATTTGCACATCTTTGGTAGTCCAATGCATTTCCATGTTCCCACAAAAAAGGACTAATATTGATCCTTTATTAGAGAAGTCGATTTTTTTGTTACAGTGAGGTCTCAAAGGCCTATTGAGCCTACATTATAGGATAAAGGAAAGTTGTGATTAGAAAATATGTTATACTTGATGAGTCTAGGAAATTTAGGAGGTCTCATGAGAGAGAGACAACAAGGATAAAGGATCGAGAGCAAGAGGTATCTAGGGTTGAGTAGGGAACAAAAACACCAGCAGGAGGGAAACAACTTGTAGATATGAAGGATGAGTTTGATGTTCCTCCAAGCTCTACCAGGAAGAGGCATTAGAGAAAATTTTGAGGTCTAAAATGGGCCTCCTAAGTAATATTATAAAATAATAGTGGAAATAATAAAATAATATTAGATTACCACATCAAATTTTGGAGGGAAAAAGGAAAAAACTACTTTTTCAACTCGCAAGCTGAAAATACAAGTTGAAAAAGTAGTTTCTCTTTTTTTCAAACCTTTGTACTCAAAAAATGTTGAGTCACCCCCATGGTTGAAATCATCATATTAAATCCTAATTTTTCTTGTAAATTTGATTTTTTTTGTACATTATTTTTGGGGACCATTTTTACCTCAAATTTTCTCTAATGTTGATATCCAGTGACGAGACTTTGAGAGATGTTTTTGATTATGTGGAGGCTCATAGCAGAAATTCAAGTAGATTATACTACCAATGATATTTTCCAATTATTTAGCATTTTCAAGTAACATCATTGAGTCTTAGCCTTCTACTCTTGAGGAGGCTACAAATGTGCAAGCCTGGATGAATGTCACCATGGAGGAGCATTGCTCCATCATGAGGAACAATGGGAGGAACATAGTTTCGAGGATGGAAGGAAAGTTTATGGTGGCTTCTTGATGGATCCATAAGATCAAACCTGTAGGCGATGGAAATGTCGAGAAGCGTAAATACAAGTTTCTAGTGAGAGGGATCTCATAGCAAGAGGAACTAGATTCCAAATAGACATTTGCACCTATTTCCATATATGTGTCCATTAGAGCAGTTATATCCATTGCTTCAGATATGGGGTGGAGTATACATGATATGGATGTGAATATTAAATTCCTCAATGGTGTTATTAAGGAGGAGGTATATATTCAGAGACCTCGGGGCTTTTAGGTGCATGGAACATAGTCTCATATATACAGGTTAAAGAAATTCCTTTATGGGCTAAAGCAAGCTTTGCATGCATGTAATTATAGGATCGATGGATATATTCTTCATTTTGGCTTCATCAAGAGTAAGGTAGACCCCAACTTGTACTATGTAATCATTGAGAGTGAACCATTCATCTTGGTACTTTATGTGGACAATCTCAATTTTAACATTAGCTTGATGCACCATTCGTTTGGATTGGACGTGTGGTAGTAGCCATGATATATTTTCCTTAGGCAGGGAGAGTATGCAATTGAGATCTTAAGGAGGTTTAGGATGGAGAATTGCAGACCTATGTATACACCAGTTATCACTAAGAAAACTAAGTTGAATGTGTATGAAGCTGAGTTGGTTTATCCAACATTGTAAAGGTAGCTGATAGGTTCCTTGATGTATCTAGTCAATACTAGGCTAGATATTTTTTTTACTATGAACAAGCCTAGCCAATTAATGGTGGAGTTGAGGTAGGTTCATTGGGTGGAAACAAGGCATGTGTTGAGGTACCTGTGAGGTGCAATGAACTTTAGGCTCAGACATGCTGGAGTTGGTGAGGTGAAGTTGTAGTTGTACATAGATTCTAATAGGGTTGGGAGTGATGTGGATAGAAAATACATGTCTTGATGTTGCTTTAGCTCTGGATCAACCATGATCTTGTGGTATAGTAGAAAGCAATAGTCAATGGCACTTAGTTCAGCAGAGGCAGAGTACATGGAAACGAGTATGGTGAGTTGTGAAGTAGTATGGATTCACAAGATGCTTGCAAGACTATTCGATTTGGAGATGGGGCCAAGAAATGATTCACTATGATAATGAGAGTTGCATTAAGATCTCTAAGAATCTAGTGTTTCATGATTATTCCAAGCACCATGAGATCATATGTCACTTCATAAGATACAGAATTAAGTGAGGTGTTGTGAGAATATAATAAATTTCCACAGAAGAGGAGGTAGCGAATATTATCACTAAGCCTCTAGTGAAAGGGAATTTTGTGAAGTATCAAGATAAGTTTGGGATAGTGAAGAAACATTTCCTTACTAGGAGGGAGTGTTGAAGCTTATGGTAGCTTTGGAAAGTCTCCTGCATAGATGATCTAGATTTATGAAGGAATGAAATGAAATACAAGTATAAGTAAAAACACTAAGTTACAATGAAAATATAACTTGAATTCATTAATAACAAAGTACTAAGAATTGGTTACATGCAGAATGGAAATAAAATAGCTCAGGTGATGGTAATTTGTCTCTGAGAAGAGATGTGGTGGCTACATGCCTCTAAAATGTGTTATAATGAGGATCGAATTCCTTTTTATTATAGAGAAATAATGGAAAACCCTAAACATCCAAAAATCTAACCCTAAGAGATGAAGCGCCAAAATTTTGGGGCCCGTTAGGGTTAGTTGGTACATCAACATCCTAGAGTCGTAATTTTGGAATACGATTTTTGTTTGATGTGTACGATACCTCATTATAAATATCTATCTCAGGACTACAAATTTCGAACATAGATTCATACCCATGGATTTTTATCTGCCCATTTTCCAAAAAAACATCGTTTAGGGCCTCAAAATGGCTCTAGAAGTTTAGGACCCAAAAAAATACCAAAAATAGTAAAGTGTTCTATAATTAAGCGTTGGAAATAATGTTAATGGAAATAAGTTTTAGAGGTAGAGTTGATCGTTTTTCACAAATACAATTATTTGTCGTTCAGATATCATTTGTTGTTCAATTATCATTTGTTGTTCAATTGGAATTTGTTGTTCTATTGTCGTAGTCTCTTTAATAATTGAGTGAGTTAGTTTCAATTCCATTTAAGGCTACTAGTTGTGGTTCGTTATAGTTATATTCAGATTCATTTTTTTTCATGATAGGTTAAGTAGAACTGCAGAGTATGTTATGACTTTCTTTCGGAGTTACTTCTTTCATAATTGTTTGGATTGAATTTGAAAGGATTTTCATTAGCAATTTCAATGATTTGTTATTAGTTAACCTCTGAATTCACTGCATATATAGTACTGAAACTCTTGAAATAAAAAGACTTGCCTTGGGTTGACAATTAATGTAGGAATTAAGATTTCCTGTAAAAAAAACATCTTAGTGCACCAACATTTTTGTGTTGTTGTTAGGGAGAGTGATTCAAAGTGTTTTCCTTTTTATCTTACTGCAAAAGAATTTGGTTTTAAAAATGTGAGGTAAGAACTTGTGTACCTAGCAAGTAAAGTGATTTCTTACCAGCCCACTTTTCAGCAAATGCTTAGAGGTTAAATAGGAATAGGTTTTTATGAATGACTAGGAATAGAAAGTTAGAAAAAGATCAGAGACCCCCACCTAAATCCACAAAAACCAATAGATCGGTGAACCTTGGGAGAATGACCTTTATAGATGAAGTTGTAAGAAAAGAAGATTCTCAAGCATCAGTAGGTTTCCGGGTTGTATCTGGAAAACATCCTATTGTAATCCCTCGAGCAGCAAGCTCACCATCTACAGCATATGCTAAGATTAAAAGCCAAATTGGAGGATCTGAGTAAAGTCTTTAGGTTACAAAAAATTTACATTCTGATCCTATAAAGGAGGGAAAATAGTGTAAATTAAAAGAAGGAGAGGAGAAACCAGTGGAACTATTAAGGCAAGACCTCAGCTTTCAGAACAAGGCTCTCCTATGACCCTAGATCTACGCAGTGCTATAAAGCCAACATGGATTGCTAATCGTCAGCTTACTCAAAAAGCACCCCCTGAAATTCCTGAAGGAGATTGGCACATCTTTAACCAAATGGAAAATCAACTACCTCAAGGTCAAACCTTAACATTGGAATACACCATAGTTGACCAAGTAGCTAATGCCCCCATGAAGGCTATTCCTATATAGAGCATCCCAATGTTTCATGGGATGATCACAGAGGATCTGGATGCCTTCCTATTTGAATTTGATCTCCTCTACAGAGGGTATGACTACACCAATGACCCTCAAAAGCTAAAATTGTGCCCTTCTACTTTGAAAGGAGAAACTTTAAGATGGTTCATGGGTCTGGGTGGATGTACTATTAATTCTTGGGATGATATGAAGACTTCCTTTCTCACAAGATACCTGGAATTTTGCAAGACCAGGGAGCTAAAAGATGAAATCTTCAAGATGGATGCCAAGGAAAATGAAACTCTAGAAGAATATGTTGAATGGTTTCATTATAACTTGTATAGATCTCCACACACTACCTTACCAAAACAAGTCCTAAGCATTATCTTAATTAAAGGAATGAAATAACAGTGGATAGAGGCTCTAAACTTAATAGGGAAACAAGATATTTCTCAAGAAGATTATGATGAAATCGTTCGCTTGTGTATAAGGTGCTCACAAGGAAGCACACACATAGGAGCAGGAATTTGAGATTCCATGAGCATGGGAAACAAACCGCATGGTAGGGGCGTAACACGAATGGAAATTGGTAACCTCCTAGAGGATTTTAAGATGGACATCCTGGGCACCCTCACGATGCAAATTGACTTCCTATAGGTTAAATAGAAACAAGCCTTATCAAAACAAAACTTGGTCCTTTTTTTCCCATGCTGTCGAAAGAAGCACAACCAACGAGAGTGTCCATTAGACATGGTTCAAACATGCGCCATCTATACAAAGGATCATGCCACCGAATAATGCCCATCATTCCTAGGGCTAAAAGAAATATTCAAGGAAGTAGATGAAGAGAAAGAGCCATTGTATCTAATGAACAAGCATCCACAGTTCCAGCATGAACCTACAAATATGTTACATGATGCATCCCAGTTCTTTCCTTCTTCACAGCTTAATCAACAACCGAACCTTAGGGCAGCATGGAAAGGCTAATTGCCTTACTTAAATTGGCAATCTCAGCCATTCCCTATGACAGTGTGGTTAATTCAATCCTTTTTTAGTAATGGCTAGCCAAATTCTCCTTTTACTCCTATTTGGCAAGGTAATCCCTATCAATCCCAGTGGCCAGCATCCACTTCTCAAAATCCGAACTGGTCTACAAATTGGCAGCGACCTTTGGGAATATGCAATAATCCTATGGGGAGAGGTCCTCAACCTCAACCTGTAATATCAACTCCTTATCCATTACATTAGAATACATAGCCTCTTTTTCACCCTCAACTACGAGCCCAACTAAATTTGAATACCAATAACAAATTGTTTAGCTAGTATAGATTGTTGAAAGCTTAGACTATGAGATTGAACAAAAAGAATGCAATTATCTAAGATTGAGATGAGGACGTCTCATCACCCCTGAGGAAAACAGGGATCAACCATCAATTGAGATCGAAACACCACCTGTACATATACCACCACTTATAATTGATATTGAAATAAAATAAGGAGAAGAGGCAGATCAACATAAAGATCCTGAGGAACTCATAGTCACTTCTCCCTTGTTCCCAAAAAGGTTAATGATAACTAAGCCAATTGTTTACCTAGATTTTGATCTTGTATAGGAACTAAAAAATATTTGTATAAAAATTATTCTCCTCTAGGCCATTCGGGACATTCCCATCTATGCAAAAATAATTAAAGAGCTATGTGTAAAGAAGCTTGTGAGGAAAGCAAAAACTTCACCCACCATTCATGTTGTAGGAACATTATATGATTTACTCTTGGGAGGGGAAACTCCGGTAAAGTTTGAATATATTTGGAATCCCATAGTGATAGTTCAAATATATAGCTGCTCTTTTCCCAATACACTAGTTGATTTGGGTGTATTCATTAACATTTTAACAATAGAAACCTATCAAGCACTTCGTATTATAGCCTTGGAACCAACCACCACCTTACTAGAACTTGTTGTTCATTTGGTGGTAAGGCTAGAAGGAACTTTACAACATATTATGGTTTATGTTGATTCATGGGAATATCGAGTAGGTTTTCTTGTTATAAACCCAAAGAGTCAATTGGATGGGCACCCTGTGATACTTAGTCGACCTTGGTTGGTGACAGCTAATGCATATATAGGCTTCCGGGAGGGTGGCATGACTATTGCAAAGCAAGATGCTATAAAAAATCTTGTTTTATATCCCCCTACTAAGCCAAGTCAACCCATTGTAGAAATATGTAAACAACCATCAACATAGCTAGAATAAAGCATCAGTTCACCACTCACAGTAGCAAAGGCACTTTAATTCAAATATTAGACTGAATATGATGTTATCAACAACTTTATCAATCATCCAACTAATGCAAGCAATGTAAAGTGTCTAATTCCAAAAGAAATTATGGATAATGAAGCCTTGGAAGATCCCTTGAAGGATACCAATGATCAACACATCTAGATGACTGTTGTTCAAAACCGCAAGCTTGTGGAAATTGAACCTGGCAAAGTTTTAAATATTAATGATAGCATGGACAGTGATCAGCCGCAAAAGCTCATTCAGGTCCTACAAAAATATAAACGGCCTTTCTCGTGGGATTATCCTGACATGAAGGGTATAGACCCACAACTGTGTACACATCACATCTATACCGAAAAGGATGCTCGTCCTATCAAGCAACCTCAATGGAGATTGAATCTACATCTCAAAGACATTGTGAAATGAGAGTTACAGAAGCTATTGGATGTGAATTCCATTTATCCTATTTTGGGTAGCAAATGGGTTTCTCCATTGGTGTTCATCCCCAAGAAAAATGGGAAGTGGTGTATCTATGTGGATTACAGGGAATTGAATAAGGCAACACAGAAAGGTCACTTCCCTCTTTCCTTTATTGATCAAGTCCTTGATACTTTGGGAGGGAAGCAGTTCTTTTCCTTTCTAGATGGCTTTAGTGACTACAGTCAGATTCAAATCACCCCTGAAGGTCAAGACAAAACAACCTTCACCTGTCCCTGGGGTACATTCACTTACGAAGTGTTATCGTTTGGCTTATGCAATTCCCTGACCACATTTCAAAGAGTTATACTCATCTTTTTTGTCGACCTGATAAATGAAGGACTTGAGGTATATATGGATGACTTTACTCCATATGGGGATGAATTTGATGAAGCACTGCAAACATTAGAAAACTTTTAAGAACGATGCATTACTACCAAGTTATGTTTAAGAAATGTCAAGTGTCACATGATGATGAACAAAGGCCTAATCTTGGGACATTATATTTATGTAGCAAGGATACAGGTAGATCCAACAAAAATATAGGTAATTCTTTTACTACCTACACCCTGTACTCAGACAGAGGTACATTGCTTCCTAGGATATGCAGGCTATTATTGTAGGTTTATTAAAAATAATATCACAAATTGTTGTGCTTCTATATGTTTTAACTGGAATGTTGATTTCAAGAGGTCTGACAAATGTGACACAACTTTTGCAGGTTTAAAGAAACTAGTCTCGACAGCACCAGTGTTACGAGGACCAAACTGGGAGCTACTTTTTTAGATATCCACGGATGCATCATATACAACGATAAGCATTGTCCTCGGTCAGGAGGAGGATAGAAAACCATATGATATATATTATATTAGAAAAACTCTTATTGTTGTAGAGCTCAATTATACAATAACAGAAAAATAATTCTTAGTTGTCATTTATGCCATAAACAAATTTAGACAATATCTAACTAGCTACCAACTTTTTATGTATACTAATCACTCTGCCATTCAGTATTTAGCTAAAAAACTATCAAAAATGGTCGAGTGACTCATTTTCTATTTCTGTCGTAGGATTTTGACATCACTATGAAAGATCATCCGGGGAAGGAAAATTGAATTGTTGATTTTCTATCCCGAGTTCTGAAGATAAATGATCCATTCATAATGGAAAACTAATTTCTAGAAGATAATTTTTTTGTCATAGCAGTAAAGATGCAATGGTATGCAGATGTGGAAAATTATCTGGCAGTGGGGAAGCTGCCCAGGGATTTGACAACAAGGGAAAGAAAACAGATCCTTTAACACAGTGCATGATTCTCTTGGATTGACAGATATATCTTTCACACAACGTTCGATATTTGTATATGAATATGCATTCATGAGGATGAGATTTATGACATCCTAAAGGCTTGTTATGACGAGCCCTATGGGGAACACTTCGCAGATCGAAGGACAAGGCATAAAGTACTACATATGGGCTATTATTGGCCCACTATTTTTAAATATGCTAGGAAATATGCCCAGGCTTGTGAAAGTTACCAAAGGATGGGCCAGCCCCGCCAATATAATGAAATGTTGTTGCAACCCCAACTAGTCATAGAACCCTTCGAATGATGGGCATTGGACTTCCTTGGACCATTCCATCCACCATTGAATAAAAAATCCTACATACTGGTTGACACAGATTATGTGACAAAATGGGTGGAAAGAATAGATTTACCAAGAGCTACAGAGGAAGCCGTGATTAACTTCCTCATTGGACTATTCGTGTGGTATGGTTTACTATGAGAAGTGATAATAGATGGGGGAGGGAAATTCATAGGACACAATATTACAGCCACTCTTAGAAATCATAACATTACACATAGGATCACTTCCATGTATCACCCAGAGCCGAACAAGCAGGTCGAAAGCACCAATAAGGTCATTGAAGCAATTCTGACCAAGAGATGCTCAACACATCGATGGGACTAGGCTTCTGTACTGCCAAAGGCCTTGTGGGCCTATCACACGACTTGAAGGAATACTACTAGATACTCTCTGTACCAACTTGTGTTTGGAAAAGAACCTATTTTTCCAATTGAATTCGAAATAAGCACTCTAAGAATGGCTCAGGAAGTGGGATTGGATTTAACAAAAGCCCAAATCGAGCACGTTCAATAAATAAATGAAGACGAGGCTTGACTACTTGATCTACACTAGACTACAATTATTCAACACCAAAGGGAAAAGTGGCATGACAACCTTATCCAAAAGAAGATGTTTCAAAAAGGGGATTGGGCACTCCTCTATGACTCCAAATTCTAGGATTTTCTAGGCATGTCACAAACAAGATAGCTTGACCCTTATGAAATTCAAGAAGTACATAACAATGGTACTCTCACTCTGATTACCATTGATGGGGTTGGCCATTCTTTCAAGGTGAATGGGAATCAGGTGCATCTCTACCATAAACCACTCACCAAGGAGTCAGTCTATGAGTAGGTATGTGAGGACCCCTCCATGCAAACTTTAGCTACAGGGAGTGATGACCCGAAATCTTTTCTTTCGTAAAACTATGATTTTATTTAAATTATAAATAATGTATATGTTCCTTTGATTGATTACAATTCAGTAGGCATCGCCATGTAAATATGAGATTTTTTTGTTTTTGGTAACTGTTATTCAATCAATTAAATGATTTTTGTTCAATCAATTGAACAATAGTTTTTTTCCTTTTCGATTTTGTTGTTCAATCGATTGAATGATGGTTTTTCAATCAATTGAATGATGATTGTTCAATCAATTGAACAACACTTTTGTGCTTTTTATAGGAAGAACTGTGATTTATTTTATTGGTTCATTGCTAGTCATTGTGCTATCTTTCTTTTTCTTTTATGTTTTGAATAAACACCATCTGAGTGGATTTGTGCCTTGCATAAAGAAAAAATAGTAATGTCAATACCATTATGACCTATGAAGCCTTTTAATGGTTATCTTTATTCAAAAGTTGATATGGTGCATATCCATAATGACTTGCTGAACATCTTTTCTTTTGGACACGTCATAAAATGATTCATTATTTTAAAACCATGCTGGCTTTTTTTTCACACTTTCAAATGGATAAATACCTTTGATATAATGAGATGGGGGTAAAAGTATAAACTTTTATTGCCATTTTTCTTACTTCTTACACCATCCCTGACTCTTAAGGAGTAAATGAGCCTCCCTCTTTTTACAATAAAATCATCGAAGTATGAAAATAAAAAAATACGAAAATACAACAAAAAGAGGATAAGGGGTCTCATCACGAGCCAGCCTACAATGATCATAAGGATGTAACAGGTGACATTTCATGTTGGCCACCAAACCAAGGTAATGACCTTCTTCATAATTAAAACTTTCAGAAGGACAGGGGGTCTCATCACGAGCCAACCTAATCACTTTGATATATCCTAGTGAATGGAATTATGATTATTTGGTCACTATTCCAGCATAGTGGTCTCTTTATGACAAGGAAAGAAGGAATCATCTGCATGCTAAAAGGAGGACTCAGGCTGATTTGTGGGGTTAAAAACCAACCTTGTCGAGGCTATGAATGCCTACTGGCAGTAGTGGCTCTGCTTGTGGTATCGGAGTATTATTTTACATTGCCAAATGCTCTCTATCCTATTACCACCTATGGATTCATTTCTAAGGAAATTTCCCATTTGAAAAAAACTCTAATAAGTCAACATGCATGGTAACTTATGTTATATATTCATTATATTATATTTTTGTAATCACTTTATGACATTAATTAATAGTCACCGCCAATTATGCATTTGTTACTAATATTGCTTAAGGTGAAAATCTTTGACATAACAATTTAAATATATATTTTTTATTTTTCGGCCATTTTACCTCTTATACGTGGATTTCTTTAATTGCTTCATCATAAATCACGTCACTTTTATTGATTGGTTGCCTGCATTTATGAATTACCAATTCATTATGTTGTTTTTCACATGCTTGGCAGACGTGGACACCCTTTTCTCATTCGAGGGGGGATGGTTTGCGTGTGAATAACATGTGTGACAGTTATGGATAATTGAGTGATAATTATTAAATTGATTTCCATGTTAAGGATTGCATGATGATTGTGTATGCATAATAATTATCAAAGTATTTATGATTGGAGAAAAGACGATGACCATTATGGATGGCATGTAAATTAATTATGAGCCTGTGTCAAATATGGATGATGAGACAAATATTGTTGTTAATTCCAAAAACAATGTCATTTTCCTGTTAATTGCTTTAACGTTCTTTATTGTTGTTCTAAACTGCGAAAGTGCAAGAGAAGTCCATAGGAGTGAATCAGTCACAGTAAAACAGTAGCCGTGGGAGGTAGAGCTATCCGAAATTAACCTAGATTGTTCATGGTATCGGACAAGGCTCATGCAATTCTCGAGTGCGCTGGCCGGCTGCAATATCTAAATAAATTGCAAGGATTTCACAAAGAAATGACACTCGAATTCTTGCAAAATTTGTAAAATGGAAGCATCACAGTAAGAGGGAGGGACATAATGGTCTCTAAATCAGTCTAGCTGAAGTCACTAGACTACCAGCTGAGGGAACAAAGTCGAAAGACAAGCACATCCTTATGCACAATATGGTCACAATGTTCCAAGACCTAGGTGCAATTGGTGTGAACAGGGAAAGGGATTTACCCTTGGGCATTAATTAAGCCATGGCAGGAGTTGGCAGTTACTATGCAATGGTACATCACATGCGATGGTCATCAGGATGTGGTAAAGCCCCACCAACTCAAATTGCTAGCCATCCTAAAACATACAATTTCAGATAATTTTTCACTTTTATTTTAATTCCCTATTGCATGATCTCGCTCGTCGAGCTAGGAAACCTAAGGACTGACACAGAGTCATTAGTCATCACAGACTGATCAAATTTATTATCATGCATGGACTGGCCCAACAACAACTAACTTGGAACAATATTGTAAATCCTACTCTCACCCCACCTCTAGAAAACTGAGCAACAAAACAACAAGGGCCAAGAACCTCATGTCCCATAAGGACACTGAAACGAAATAATTCCTCTATGCCCTTGAACCCATCCAAACATAGGTGCTTTGTGCGGGTGAGGTCCAATTTTCATACCCCAATTCAAAAAAATGAGGCCAGACCATCTCACACACCACCTCCAAGTCCGCAAAATTCCCCTTTATAAGACTATGAGGAAGAGGTAGCCAGGGTATTAGAAAACATGGGGATATTTGGTGAGTGAAGAGAAAAATCAGAGAACATTGAAGAACATAATGATACCCCCAATCAATCTGCCTATGTCAATAGCCCTAGCTATGATCAAACCCTGCCATTCACTGATTTCTTAGAAGAACAGAGGGAACCAGTCCCTTCTATGGAAAAACCCCTTGAAGCAGAAGTGCATGAAGAGGAAGCCACTACAGAAGAAAATCAGGCAACAGATATCGGTCCAGCAGACCCCCCAGCTGAAGAAAATCCTGCATAAAAAGCCATGGAAGATGGAAATCAACCAGGAAATACTATACTTTTTATGTCCTGTGAGGATGAGGCCCACCTAGAAGAAAACCCAGAAAATTCTAATTGCTCAGGAGACACCATTTTATTAGGGTCTCTTGAGAGGAAAGTTCATGGCAAAGAAGAGGTAGAAGGTGAAGCTCCATCAAGAGATACAGTTCCAATTGAAACCCTCCTTGATGCTAACACAATACCACCTAAGCATGAACTTGAGGAAAGTGTAGTTGCACCACCACTAGTTGGAAGTCCCAGAATAAAGAAGTCCTACAAGAAAAAGCTCAGAAAATGCTTAAAAAGTATAGAAAACATAAGAAAATAGTTGGGGAGCTTAGACAGTGGTTAAAAGAAGCAACGAGAGCCAGAAAATTGAAAGTGGAAATGGAGACCAGAGGAACACAGATAGAACATTATTTTGGAAAAGATGTTGAAAACCAAACTCAGATTCTTTTGGTTTGTTCAAAGGAAACTCAAACATAACCATGTCTTGTAGAGGAAAATGAAATGCAAAATGGAGACCATTGTTTCTGCGAACATGAGACTTAAAAGGACTACTTTACTATGAACATTTTCTTTCAGATTGACGCTAAAGAAAGCATCCCAAATGACTTTTGCATAATTTGAGAATTAGTCGAGATTGTTGTCCAAATGGAACCTATGGAGACACAAGATAGTGAAGCCGAAACAAAGGAGACACTTGCTTACATTCCCTTGGTAAGGGAGGCATTTATTAGGAGGCTGAAAAATGAACTACTGAAGGTTCAATATGAATTAACTCAACACAAAGAAGAAGTAGTGCCCATACGTATACATCAAGAATTAAGGAAAAAGTTTGAGGTACTCATAGCTATTAAGGATGAGACCTTCGCTCAGTACAAGGTTGAACAGAAAATGGTTGAGAAAGTATAGGACAAATTACAAAAGGCTGAAGACTAGTTGGAAACTACTCCCTTTATTTAGACACCCTGTCATGCAGAGCTCCTGCTACAAACTATGCATTATTCCTCCTGGAAAGGTACCTCTTACTAAAAATCATAGTTGTTAAGGTTGGCAAGTCTATAGAAGTCAAAACTACCCCAGACTTTGTCAAGTGCTTCAGAGAGTAGAATGAGTAGGTTTAGTGCCTCCTCTGTGAACTTTAGATGTACAATTTCTTTTTGGAATATGACAGAGACTACAACCCAGCTCTTTTATAGGGGATGTCCAATTCCAGACATTTCTTTCTTTTACTACTAACCAACTCAATTGGGCCAAGGGTTGCAATACTTTTAGAAAGTGTGAATATGGAATCGACCTATGGGTTAGGGGGAACCTACAAAGCCCCTACATCTCTCTATCACGAACAAGCAATTTATGAAGTGAGCTGGTGTTGTAGGCCAATTAGGTCTATTCCACAAGATGTTATACAAGATGGAAAGGAGTACTTTCAAAAGTTCAAGCATGAAGCCCTGTCTGCAGCTAGACAAAGGTGAAAGGTATCCAAAAATACTATTAAAAACCAAGAACCATTTGGATACTGGAACTTTAAAGTTGACTCCTCTCATTTCCATAAATACAGTGACATGGTCTTAGCCATGGGGCTTGAATGGATAGGATGTTGGTATAGAACCCCAATCATATGGTATCCTCCAGATAAGTATGGCAGTGACTACAACTTGAAGGATCAATAAGTAAACTAGGCTTTCATTGTACTTAAGAAGAAAAATGGCTTTAGAGTTCATAAGGACATGAGGACATGCAACAAGGTAAGCTGGGGAGTATGTTGGGTCAAGAAAAAGTTATGTTTTAGCCTTGGTAATAGCTTTATTTAGCACTCATCCTCACATGATTATATCTATTTATGGATAAAAGCAGAGGAAATAATAGTTAAAGTTGGGTAAAATTAATGAGTAATGAATTAGATGAATCTAGGCAGGAAAAGCTGTTTTCTACTATCTTTACGTGCAGAAGATGTGTATGGGATGATAATTGTTCAATTGACAGAAGAACACCATATCATAAAGGAAAAGGACAACATCTGAGGAAAAGGAGGATAGTGGAAGACCAGACAAACTGATGTTATTTTATGACGAAATCAGATCGAGTGTTGAGAAATCCTCAGGATCTCCTGATCCTGAGGATTTGCTTTTATCTATTTACTTCTCTAATTGTTATATATAAAGCCAAAAAGCAAACTGCATGACTAGTTCAAAAATTCACAGTTCATAATTATTCTTTTGGACATATAATATTGTTACTTTAGTGATTTTGTAACTCTATTATCTATATTAATGAAGAATATTGCATTTAAATCATAATTATATTTTGAGTATCTCATAGAGGAGACTTCTAGTGACTCTGGCCATAGTCAAGAGAAGATATACTGCTTCATCTGTGCTATAATCTTTTCTATTTTATTCTTTATTGTTTGTTAATGCTAAGTTAATATCATTTTGTTTATTGTGAGGATTTCTGATTCAATTTTTTTTTGTTGTTCATTCAAGATTTAGATTTAGCCATGTGTTATACATAAGTAATGCTTTTGGTTAGGTTGGTTATGTAATTCCAGCATTATATCGCTAATTCATTCCAAGTAATGTTATCATTGATTTCAGAGATAGAATTGATCACTTTCCACAATATAGTTATTTTCTGTTCAGATATCACTTGTTGTTCAATTATCAGTTGATGTTCAATTACCATTTGTTGTTCAATTGTCGTAGTATCTTTAATAATTGAGTGAGTTAGTTTTAATTACATTTAAGGGTGCCACGTGTGATTCGTTATAGTTGTACTCATATTCATTTGCTTTCATGGTAGGTTAAGTAGAATTGCATAGTATGTTATGAGTTTCTTTAAGAGTTACTTCTTTCATAATTATTTGGATTGAATTTGAAAATATAGTCATTAGCAATTGCAACAATTTTCTAATAGTTAACCTCTGAATTCACTGCATATATAGTGCTGACACTCTTGAAATAAAAATACTTTCCTTGGGTTGATAGTTAATGTACGAATTAAGATTGCATATAAGAAAGACATCTTAGTGCACCAATAGTACTGCTAGAAAACTTTTAGATCATGCTTAGATCAAATAGTGATCATAGCACTAAAAAATCTTTATTAGTGATGATTCAACATCTATTCATGTACATGGATAAAACATAAACAAAATATTCTTGACATGCTTTCTTTAACAATACGTCATATGCATTAATTAAAAACACTTAGCTATCAAAACATGTCTATTTTTTTTTACAAGTGTATGGTTATGATACATGTCTATCCATCCATAACTCACATATGTAAGTAAATACAAAAATATAACCAAGGCATGCTCACTTGTCCCTATTCCACATCTATTAGGAGAAGGGAAACAACTACTTCTACCCACAAAACACAATAATATTAAAGAACCTTTATGGTTATTAGCCTCTCTTCACATAAGAGGAGGGAAAATATCTAAAGATAAATACCACATTTACTATTATTCCCCTCACAGAAGTTCACATCCTTTTCAAAATAAAACCACTACAAATGCCATTATGTTTTTAAAAGAAACTAGCATAGTAGCTATGCATCTTCATGCAAATCCATACAATTTCCACAATTGCATGAAGATACATAATATTTTCGCAAAAGAAAGCTAATATCATCTTGCACGTAAATGCATAATCTATCCAAAAGAAATCTAACACAATTTTATGTCCAAATGCATAATATTTCTAAACGAAATCTAACATAATCTTGTTTGAAAATGCATAATCCTTCTAGAGGAAAGAGAACATAATCTTGCACCCATATTCCTAATCTTTCCAAAGGAAAGCTAACATAATCTTGCATGGAAATTCATAATCTTTGAAAAGAAAAGTTAACATATAATATACTATTCTTGTGCATGCATCTCCATGTTCTTTTCAACAACATATTTTGCAAACAAGAGTTATTCACAATAGCTATTGTACATTACAATGCATGCTCTATTCCTAAATCAATCTAACATAATATATATTATTTATTGCATGCAACACCTTGTTCTTTCCAAAATAAATTACCATGATAGTTATTCTTCTTGCTTGCATAACACATCTTTATTTTCAACAAATTTAACTAAATATTGCAGGAAAAAACACATTTATTTTTTAAGGGATCAAGTGCATAACACCCACTATTTCATACAAGCAAACACATTTTCCTCTTTCCAAGATGGCATCAAAATAAACACATTATTTCTAAGATAAATTAATCGTGATGGCTATTGTTTAGTGTATCTCACACATATTCCTTTCCAAGAACTTAACAATATAACTGTTAGTTACTTGTGTATAAGTACATGTCGTTCTTTTCAAAAAACTAATAAAAGTAATCATATATTCTTTCAAGGGAACTTAGCTCAATACTTATTATATCCATGCATGAAAATGCACATTTCTTTTCAAGAAATCCAACTCACCAATAGCTAGTCTTTTCATGTTTTCTTTTATCTTCTTATGTGCAAGGTTTCCCTGTATTCCATTTCAAGAACTCTTTAGAAAAGACTAGTAAAATAAATAAAGATACTTATATGTCTTCCATTTCAATTTTCATCACTCACTCCACTTATGTAACGGTGCTATCTACTTTCATGAGAATTTGGAATGTCTTTCAAAAGCCTATATACACAAACCCTTCCTTTTCTAAACCCTCACACAGAACTGCAGAGCCATGAACCTCGGATCCCCAGTCACCTATATTGTAAAATTCACTGTCGTATTATTGTTGGCTACCATCCATGTTCATTCACCAGCAAAATTACCAAATCTGTAGTGAGTCTACGACTGCTTATCTTCTTATTTCGATCTTTCGATGAGCAACAGTTGTACATAGAGATTTGTCATTCAAACAAAGGGTAGTATGATTTCATCTGTCAAGGTTTCTAGAGACTTTGAAATGATGTTGTAAGCACCCACCTCTCATAGAATACTATTCGCCTTCATCACCATCTCACTCATCATCATATTCTCACTTGCTGGATATAAGGTGCATGAAACACTGCCTGGAAATATGATCACCACAAGGGAAACAATATGCTTCATTACCTCATCCTAATGAATAGTTCTTTGAAAGAATGCAACAACATTGCTTGTAAAAAAAAAAAAAACTCGACAACCGTAACTAAGAGAGTAAAATAAGATTCTCATATGATTTCTTTACTGACACTCCTTTTTCTTTTTAGTTCCTGAGACAATTTAACTTTACCTATGTTAAAAATAGTTTCATAACTACTTTTAATAAAAAACAATTTCGTAAGTAATTCTTAGTGAAACTATAAAACACATATTAAATTAAATATATTTTAAAGAAATGCGAGAGGGATATTATTGTTGGACACTTAATCCTCTATGGGTTGGTGTGGAATGTGAACAACCACTGAAGTCCAAGGGACGTTGGAAGATGAATCCAATAATCATGTACAATGTATTATAAATGAACACCTTGTGAATAGTAAAGGAAATCTAATGTTTATCATTCATATTCCATGTCTTCCATGTATGTGGCTAACATGGTATCAAAGCAAGCGATCTCTTGCCTTTCTCATATTGGAGCCACTCTTTTTGTGGCCTTTCTCTGCATATTAGTTTTGTTGCCATCCAACACACCTACCCACTCAACTTTGCCCATGAATTATAAGAATTAGTAAGGTTAAAGTGGGACCATCATGTCACCCATCAAACCAACAAACACTCCTATCTCTCAGTGAAATCACAATAAATCACAGTAAACTCTCCCTTGTCAGTCATGACATCCTAGTAATTGCTCTCCTCCTTGTGGGTTTTGACAGAGGTAACATCCCTCAGTTCTTCCACTCCTCTATCTTGAGAAAACCTATTCTTGTGACTATAGAGAGGAATATTTCTTTCTCTGTCCTCTACGAATAACAGAGGGTGATTTATGCGCATTAAATGATGCATTCATATCTATCTGAATCCTTATCATTTCTATGATAGATTTCCAAATTCCAGTATCTGTTTCACTATGCACGTCTATTCCATTGGTAAATGTGCTTATTGCTCATCTCCTACAAGATTAACGTGTTGATTATAGCTCGATTGTTCATTTGGCATAGGCTTTGAGTGTAGAATCCTAAGAAGTTACGCATCCCCAAGGTCATGAGCATCGGTGTTGTGAAACATTTGACATTTGAACAATCTCTCTTCCTAAGTGTTAAATAATCTCCTGGTATGTGTATTGAAGTTGAATTATCTAAAATACATTGAATAATTTCCTAGTATGTGTTCAATTTAGTTCTGGCCCATCATATGCATGTACACTGGTCCAAGAACACAAGTGTGCACACTATTTTAAGAATGAGTACACTAAAATAGCCACAGTAAAGTAAGATGGGGGGAATTAAAAACACGTGTTCAACGTGAACTTTGAATTGTTGACCTGTGCATCTATTGCTTGCTATTTGATACATAATCTCCTTGTGCAGTGTGAATCTCCTGTGCAGTAAGGGAATTCACTCGAGACATTGGGCCTTGGTCTCCTATAATTTGTAGATAGTGAAAATGTCACCCAAATTCAATCGAAAGTTATATTGATACTCTTGGTCTCCCATATAATACCGCTTACTATTCACTGCTCTCTTATAGTAATGAGGAATAACAATGAGGGGTGGGGTCGAGTAGAGCTAGTACTACCTCCACCAGCATGGCAGTAATTTCCTTGGTTCATCATTAAGGACAACCTATCATTGGTAAAAAAAATCGTCGAATCACAGCTTAATTCACAAATTCTCTCGAGCCTTGTCAATCAAGGCTTCAACTACATGTAGAATCTCATTGGCTAGCACAATCAAAGATGTTGTGCCATCAACTACTTCCTCATCATGAGTACAACTTAATTCAATCATCAACTTTCCAGCTGGATGTGCCAAATCCAAGTCTTGCAAGATAACATTTCCATCATTTGTAACAATGATGCCTCCTCCCACATAAAATAGCATATTTATAATAGAACAAGGACCTAATGTGGTTCGAATAATATCTGCAACAACCTGTGATACTTGAATATTTGCATGGTGCACCCTATTTCCAGCCGGTTGTTTCTCCTCTGGACTGGGAACTAGATCTGAAGCCAGAAGTAGAACCATTTCCGCTGCATCCAAAGAATGCTCTCCGACCTTAATCTCCCTTCAGATTTTGGTTCTGAAAGTGATTTTAATGGTCCCCATGAGTATTACACTAGAGGAGAAAAGAGTGACATTATAGTCCAAGATCCATCCAAATAAAACAAAAATATTGATGCTATTTTCAATCGGGTAATACAACTTAGAGCTTTGGAAGGGCCTACTAACCAACCTCCGCCATCATCTACTTCAAGATCCTTCTCTGGAACTAGGAGGTTGCTTTCAAGAGAGAGTGTACTCACTACACCTCAACCTCCAAAGCCTGTTTTCCACAACATTACCTCTAAACTAGAATGTAAAATATCTCCTTGGCTATGCATTAATTCTCTATTGAAGTGTTGAAGTGTATACACTCGTTGGTGGATAGAACAATAGATTGCGAACTCATATTGTCAAGTTGATTGAAGGTTGGTGTTATATCTTCTTTGGAGCTATGATCTATTTATGAGATGGGTTGCAGATTAAATGTGTTTATATACAGTGTGAGTGTTTAGAAATATATGTGCATCTTTCTACATTATGTAGGTGCCACTATCTATGTTTTGTAGTTGGAGACCTTGGTATGTGCATTAAACACTAATTTTGGAGTTTTATTTATTGTTCCTGAGTGTTGGTGTACTACCGTTGTGGGTCAAATATGCCACTCCTATGTATGTTATAAATGGGTGTTACTCCTTCCTCATTGATCAACAGGCGTCATTAGTTTTTTAAAGTGTAAGTTTGACATTTCAGAAAATTAGTAAAATTACTAATGTATTAGAGGTGCTAAATACTTTAATACACTCCATTTTTCATGATAAAATCAAAATTGGCAAAGGAACCCTATTTTACATTCGAATATTCTTGCAAAATGTACAAGACAAGATTAAATGTTTGCAACTTGAATCTCAACTACACCAAGAAGAATTACAACAACGGAGTCATCATTTTGAACATGTTTCTATTTAGAAGATTGAAATAGACTTGCATAAACAACAATTCAATAATGTTATAGAGTCATATCCAGTGCCCAATGGAGCATCAAAGTTACACATAGCTGCAGAAGTTCAGTCTTCACTTCCCAAGCCCATCATACACCCTTAGGAAGATCTTGTCCATAACAAGCACAAAGTTGGTATAGGATATGACAAGGATGTGTCCTTTCATATTATATATTACTCAAAGCCCATCAAATTTTAGAGTGTTAGGTTTCTTCATGGTAATTCACCTTTAGTTGTTCAAGATTCTACTCCTCTTCCACAACAACAACAACAACATGTTAAATGCCAACACTGTGATTGAGTTGGCCATATGAAAGATCATTGTTTTGATATTCATCCATATAAGCACTATCATAAAACCACTCATTATTCAAACATATGCTTAAAAAACAAGTCTCATACAAGAACAAATATTTATCTCAGATGGATCGCTTCTTGGCAATGGGCTTCAACAACCACAACGATATTATAGTCATATGTCAGAACTTGTTCGAGAGTATTGAACAATATTGCAGTTGTGTTTTCTCCATCATCTCACCTTGTATCTGACGGGGGGGAAGTGATGGTCATCTATAAGCTTCAAAGCTACATCAAGCGAGCTTGAGACACAACCTACCATACCAGAAATAGACTTGTATCCAGAGACAAAGATGCCCCTGAGCATGCCTTCAATTGGTGATCAGCCTTAAACCATCACAGGTTGAGACATCCCTTTTGAGGTTGAGGTTCTCCCTTTTTATGTGGGGTGGGAACTCGCTTTCAAGGTTGAAGCTTTCCCTATTCAAAACATTAGGAGTACTTCCTCTAGCAGAATACCTTAGCTTCATGCCAGACTTGGAAGAGTTCTGAGAACTGCATTAAGCATTTCAGTGTTGGTGGTTATCCTTAAACCATAACCTTATACCAAAATTATACCAACATTCACCATAGTGTTTCCTTGCATTTTTTCATATTTTGTATTACAATTCTCTTATTGGATTCATACATATCGCTTATGATTAAGGGGGGAATGTTGGACACCTAATCTTATATGGGTTGGTGTAGAATCTGAACAGCCACCGGAGTCCAAGAGACATTTGAAGATGATTCCAACAGTCATATACAATGTATTATAAATAAACATATTGTAAATAATAAATGAAATCTAATGTTTATCATTCATATTATGTGGCTACCATGTATATCTCTATATATCCGATAAAAATAATTTGTACTAAATTACAAATAGAATAAAGCATTCCAAACGTCTATGTTAATATCCTCTCTTCATTCCGTTGTCACGTTAAAAAATTTTCGATGAAAAGGATTTGTAATGAATTAGAATTAGATAAAAAATTATAAAATATCCAATGAAAAATATTTGTAACCAATTGGCATAACACTTTCAATTGTCACGTTAAAATTTGTCCAATGAAAAGGATTTGTAATGAAATGCTCATTAGATAAAAAGGTATAAAACTATCCCATGAAAATTATTTGTAACCAATTACCATAACGTAGAAAAGTATAAAGGATTATAAGTATTATTTATTTTCAATTTTAGGATTAATGATGAAGTAGCATATACAGAAAATTATAGATTATTATAAAAAAATAAAAAAATAATAATTTTTTATGTTAACTAGTTGATTAAAATTAAAAATTATATTATGAGAAAAATTGCATAAAAAGGTATAATTTATATGGATGAATGATAAGCTAATGGTGCGCAGACGAAAATATATTCTAATAGTTTTGTTTTGAAAAGAACTAATAAATTGAGACATGAATTTCGCCTAAATTGTTTAGTAAACATTAGTAAATCTACACATTTACAATTTTACTCTTTTTGATTGGAGGTAATTCTTGTAAGTATATTTATTTACATCTAATTCCTATCAATTTTTATGTAAATAATCGGTCGAATTATTCACAAAGTATTATACTTGGGAAAGGCTACACCTTCCAATTTTGATGCAATCAAATATTTTAAAACTAGTTTTTTAATAATATTGAAAAATAAATATTTATTTTCCAAAATTAGAGATTTTAAGATGTATTGTTCAATGCTAAAATAATAATGATCAAGAGACAAATAAATTGCCATAAGGTTTTGGAAAAAAATAATAATAACTTAGTGATACAATATAAAACAATTAGATACTTACTTTGGAATGTAATAAAATTAATTTCATTTGTCAAGCTAGGAGGTAATTCCACAATGCGAATTCTGTTTTGCATTAATATTGCTCATGGCTATATACATGGAGGGAGAGACTCTTGGGTTTCACCTCCCAGTATCTCTTCATATTCCTAATCTCATTTTCTATTTACATTATTTACATGAATTTCATAATCCCATATATTAGGTGTTAACATTCCCCCCTTAATATGAAGAGATGTTGTGAGTCCAAGTATCATTCTGAATCTTTCAAACTTTTCTTTTCCATGCACTTTGGTGAAGATGTCTGAAATCTACTCATTTGTGGAACAATGGCATAGATAGATTGTCTTGGCCTCAACATGATGTCAAATAAGATGGTATTTTTATTTATGTGTTTCATTTGATCATGGAACTTTGTTTTCTTAGACAACTTTATTGCAAAAGTGTTGTCAATCATGAGAGGAGTTGAATGAATTTGTTTTTCCTACAAATCTTCCAAAATTTTCCAGAGCCACACAATTTCCTTTGTAGCTTCAATTGTTGCCACATATTTTGCCTCAGATATGGAATCTACTAGAACCTATTGTTGGTGTCATATCGAAGAGATAGCTCCTAATCCAAGATTCATAACATAACATAAAGTAAATACCCCAGTTTCTTTATCTCGATCGAAGTTTGAGTTAGAATATCAAATCAAGTTGAAGTCTCCCACTTGTGTATACTTGAGTCCAAATTCTTGAGTTCCCTTCAATTAATTTAGAACTCTTTTTGCAACATACCAATGTCCCTCACAATGCTTTTTCATAAACCTAGAAAGGATTCCAACAACAAATTAAATGTCTGGTCTAGTAGTATTCAGGTTGTCGATACTTCCTACAAGCTATGTATACTTTGTTTCTTCTTAAAAACTCTTTTCCGTCAATGAATGTGTGCTTCAAATTTTGTTCCATTAGATAAGTTAAAGAATTTTACATAGCTATGCCAAACCTATTCAACAGATCTCCAATGTACTTCTTCTAAGATAGGACTATAAACTTTAGATGTTGAGTTACTTCAATACCAAGTTAGTAGTGAACATAGCCCAATTCAATCATTTCAAAACATTTCCTCAATTCCTTCTTATAGATGCAATGTAGCTGTCATTGTTCCATGTCATCAAAATATCATCTACATACACCAAAAGATATACATTTTTTTTGCAAGCTCGTAGTGCTTACTTGAGGCCATACAAGGATTTCACAATAGTGTATACTTCATGTTCTTAGCCCTACACAACAAATCATTCTGGCTAGGACATAAAATCATTCTAGTTTAGTCTTCATTCAATAAAGAAGTTTTTACATCCATTTGTTGGACTTTCCAACCATTCAAAGTTGTCAAGGAAAAGAGTGCCCGGATGGTAGCCCATTTTGTTTTGGGGGAATGTCTCCTCATAATCGTCCCCTTCCTTCTATGCAAAACCTTTTTCCACAAGCTTCGCTTTGTGCTTGTTAAGTAAGTCATCAAATTTATACTTGTTCTTGTTGATCCACTTGCATCCAATTGGTTTAGTTCCCAATGGAGGATCAACTAGGTTCCAAGTGCCATTCCTTATCAAGGCATCATGTTCTTTCTGCATTGCTTCTCTCCATTCACCATGAGAAGTGACTTCTTTGAGGGAAGTTCATTCAAAATCTATGGAAAAATTCAGTTCACAATCAGAAGAAACATCCATATAACCATGTGAATCAAAATTGTCTACATCACCTCCATTTTTCCTGGTTGTACTCCTTATTCATGTATTTCCAACCTCATCAGGAAGAACACTTTCAAGCGTCTTTGTACACCATTTTGGAGGACATTTCTAAGATAGCCAAGGTTTCTTAGTTGATAGAGTTGGGGCTGAATTAATATTTAGTCTCCCAATTCTGTCAATCACCTCACTCAAAGTGTCATGAGTGGTTGGAGCTTCATGCAGGGGAGAGAGTTCTTCAGAAGAAGATTCCACAGATTGATCTAGTATAGGAATCCCTCCTTCAAGATGTGGAATGTGATTATCAAATTCTTGAAATAATTTGCATGTCTGAAACTATCTAGATGATCAAGCTACCGCTCAACAACATTTTGAGCCTTAGAAGATTCAAGAAAGATCACAACTCTAGATAAAACAAATTCCTTATTAAATTCATCATAGAGATAGTATGCTTTAGAGGTATTTGGATACCCCAAGAAGATACAATTATGACTCCTTGCACCGAATTTGTTTCTTTGTTCCTTAGGTATCAAGGCATAACAGGTGGAACCAAAGACCCTGAGATGCTTCACCGAAGGAATGTGGCCATACCACACTTCATAAGGATTTTTTTTCTAATATAATTAAATGGACACCTAATCTTTACATACATAACACATAGAACCGCATCGGTCCAAACCATACATTTTACATTCTTGAAAAACATAATGAAACGTATCATATTTAAGATTATCTTGTTCATTCTTCAGCCAATCCATTTTGTTGGGGCTTATAAGGCATAGTTGTTTGATGTTTGATCCCATGTTGGTGAAGATAGTTTTCAAACTCTTTTGAAGTGTATTCATTTCCATTATCAGTTGGAATAGAGCCAATATGATATTGTGTATCATTTTCAATCCATGCATGAAAGCTCTTGAATGTTTGAAAAACATCATTTTTTTCTTCAATAAGTAAACCCAACACATTGTAGTGTAGTCATCAATAAATGTCATCATATATTTATCTCCATTTGCAGAAGGAACAGTAATTGGGCCACATAAGTCTGAACGAATAAATTCAATTTTTCTATGTGCTTGGAATGTGAATCATGAAAAGATTGTTTGTTGTGATTTCCTAAGATATAAGCATCAGATTCCTTAAGTTTCCTAGGAATTGTAGGAAAACAAATAACTCCACTTTTCTTCAACATAAGAAGGTTGTCATAATTCAAGTGTCCAAATCTATCATTTCATAAAAGACTTGATGGAAATGTGCCTTCATCATAATGAGAACTATACAAGAAATTGTGTTCATGAGAAGACATACCTTGCAACTTCATAAGTATTTATTCTTCTTTCCCCGTCGTGACAAGTGAGTTATATGATACTTTTCTGACCTCAACCTTTCCATCGAATATACAAATGGAGTGTTCTTACTGGCAAATGTGGACCAAAGACAAAATAATTTCCCTCAACTTCGACAGGTATAGAATATCATGTAGAAGAAAGTCTGGAAGACCAGGCAATTTGAGCATGATGGTGCCAAGCCTTGATGGCTTGAGTTTTGACTTATCTACAAAATATACTTCTCCATCGACATTGCCAATGAATTCTTCCGAAAAAACTCCCCTAAAATTCATGTGGCAAATTTCTCTGGAACCAAGAAACCAATCATCTTTCCATGAAGAAAGTGAAGCATTGAATAAGTCTTCATTTACTCCAATATTGCAATGTACCACAACATAATGAGCAGATTCGGGTGGTTTACCTTTCTCTTTGTCATGGGTTTTACCTTTGGCTTCAGTTATTTCCTACTCAATTATGTTTCAAGCCAACTTACATGTAGATGCATCATGTCCATATCTATTGCAACGTATGCAATGAAGATCAAACTTTTCTCCTTGGAACTGTCTGTCCCCATGCCTCTAAAATTCCTTCTTCCTCTACCTCTTTGACTACATCTTCCTCTAGAAGGATTTTGTGCATGATTATTCTCTCTATGTGCAAGACACACAGCTTCTTTAGAAGACCAAGGAGTTGTCTTCTTCCCAAAAGCCTTTTCTCTCCTAGCAAACCTCTTCTCAAAAGAGTCAAAGGTAATCTCCTTGAGGTTTCCACTTGCTTGCAATAACTCAAGATAATTTGAATAAGTGGGAAATAGTGCCTTGACATAAGAAATGAGAGAAATGTCTATTTGAACGTTAGTAGTTTTGATATCATTTATAATAGATCTTAATTCTGATGCTAAAGCAATAGGGTCATCATTTTTCAATTCGAGACTGAACAATTTAATTATCAATTGGACAACTTCAAGTTCATAATGTGAGTCATAGAGTTCGTTCAACTTTTGTAAGGCTTCAAAAGCATTTGAAAATGGTGAAATATGGTGACTTACCTCTTCATTTACAAATGTTGCAATCTAGGCATAGGCCTTGTTGTTCTTGTTTTCCCAAAAGGCGATCTCCTTGTCTGAGGTGGGTTTGCAGTTTCATTATCTCGTTCTGCTACACAAACTCATTGAAAATGAGAGTGTGTTTTATCTTCCTTCATTCACGATAGCTATATTTTCGTGAGAGAACTACTCAAACAATAGATATCAATGAATGCATTTTAAATATGTACTATAAAAACAATCTACTTTTGGTGGCAAAAAATGCACGTCTTGTGTAAAAAATTGCACTATGATATATATAGGATAAAGGTATTATTTGGGGTAGTTTTTTTTTATGGGGAAGGGCAGAGCTATATGGCAACATATTTGATACCAATGAACAATGGCAAGGCGGTATTATATGAACGATGGTAGAACAATATTATATGAATTGGGAGAGCAGTATTATATGATAGGAGAGCAGTATTATACGAATTAGGAGAGCGGTATTAACAAAGTTGTGAACCGATGGTAGAAGGGTCAACATATGACCGGTGGGAGCCAACCATAAGTGTGGAGCTTTATATGCTAGGAGGAAACCGGGGTGTGAGGCAGTATTACGATTATAGGAGTGGACAAAGGATGGTAAGAGGCTCAGTGGTATGGAGGACCAATGTGAGAGTTTTAATAGCACGGGAGGAGTGCGATGTGAGTGAAAGAGCCGTATGTGAAGTTAACAAAAGGGGAATGGAGTGTGGTGTCGAACTACAAGGGGAGTGGCAACTATGTAAACACGAAGACGGGTCCATGGTAGTGGAAATGGAGCACAGTCAAGTTGGGAGGACCCATGGAGAGTATAGGCTATGTGGAGGAGTGGAGGTATGGGGCGGTATGAGGGTAAATATTAACCACAGAACTGTGGGGTTATAAACTGGGAGTTATACACAACATTCATGGTTTTCACGTCCATCACAATGCCTTCACACTAAATGCAACACCCTACGCACCATACTGATTAATAAAAAATCATAGGCAGAATCAAAGAACTAAGATACTTATGAGAAGTGCACGAGTTCACAATTTGGTCATAGTCGTGCCATGGTTTTCTAGAATAGAAACTATGCATGGATAAAATATAGAAATTATAGATGGATAAAATTCTCCTAATCGAACATACAATGAAACATACAATGAAGCTCCAAGGGATTTGAATGAACAAAATTTTGCAGAGAATATGGTGGGGAATATAGGAACAAAATATGGGAGAAAACTTAGAGAGTTACAACACAAACTAATTTGGGAGCTAGCTCTCATACCATGTGAGGCTAGTTGGTAACTCCACAATGCAAATTGTATTTTTACATTAAGATTGCTCATAGATATATACATATAGAGACTCTTAAACTTCATTTCCCAATCTCTTTTCATATTCCTAATCTCCTTATTTTCTATTTAAATTATTTACATAAATTTTCTAATCCCAAAAATTAAGCATAAAATTATAAAAATAAACTGAAAATCTTAAAAATGCCAGAGAAAAAAAAATAAATAAAAATATGTAAATAGCAGTTGTACTACATGCTCAAGACATTTACACGTGTACTAATTAGCAGTTCGTAATTCCGCACTTACCTGCTTGCTAATCACATCCCTTGATGAATCGTTCGGTATATGCTTAAAACGTATCTCCATTTGTGATTGCTTTGGTATATGACATCTCTATTACATCATTCATTGACGGCCGAATTGTTTGTTTTTCTTCAATCATTTGGGTAGAATTTACGTAGGCGATAATTATAATATTATATTTTAAAAAATAAAACAATAACCTATTAACATTAGGCTGTTGTTATTCTCAATCTCTTTCGCATAAAATTTTGAATTCGAAAATAATTAAAAACTAAACCCTTCATGAGCCTTAAAATAAAGTATATATCCTTAAAATAAAAAAACAATTACTCCAAATAATTACAAATACAATTTACATTACAAATCAATTACTCCGAATAATTACAATTACAATTTACATTACAAGACGTGGAAACTTTTCTTTCAACCACAGCTACTTTACATAGAAATATTTGACGAATATAAGAGCTGATCATTGTATAAATCAGTGCAATCGATGCAATTCGAAGGAAAATTGAATTATGTCATCAAACAATCATATTTTTTCTAAAAGTAGAATGTAGTAGGCTTTACTTTATGGAGAGAATTCTACAATTTTCATTATAATATTGTATATGTTTTAATGTTTTTTTAAATATAATATAATATTTATTTAAATATTTAATTTAATTTTAAAATAAAATATAATTATATAAACATATATATTAAAATTTTAATTTTAACTAATAAATATGTTATTCAAATATCAATTTAGATTTATTTGAATACATGATTATTATTTGCAAGTTTAACATGTAATAGCACTGTATGATGTTATTGATGGTGTAGTTAGGCAAGGGCTAACGAGCTTGTTATCGGTTATTAAATCCCCACTTAGCTGCAAGCTCAATAGCCATATAGCTTTTGGTGGGGATGGAGTGTTAAGAAAGCAACGCGCCTGTTTTAAATGGCTATCAAACTTGCAGCTAAACAGGCATTTAATGCCCCATACCAAGCTTGTTAGCCCTTTCCATGTAGTTATGTGGATTATATCAATATGATTATTTATTTAATCCAAAATAACGATCCAAAATTTTCATTATTTTCATAAATTTATAAAACAACTAGTTTACAGCCGGGCAACTAGGTCAAAGCTGCAGAAAAAGTGATCGTAACTAGTAGTTCTACTATATGTTCAAGACATTTGCACATGTTATTTTATTGCTTGTTGTTCATAATTTGGCACTTACCTACTTACTAGTGCAGTAGTCTATAATGCGACTTTTTGAAAGCCTTTCCAGCAGATTTTTCCGGTCAAAATCCGGCAGCAATTCATTGAAATCCCATGTTTGATAGCTAGTTTCTGCACAATCAATGGTTCCCAGGGGTTTTTCAGGGCGCTGAATCCAAATATGCAGTTAAAAAACCATTTTAACTGCTAAAAATCAAGATTTAACATCATTTCTTCCGCGGGATTCCGTCACCGAATCTCCAAAAAGTCACATTATAGACAACTCCCTTACTATTTACCTCCTTTGGTGAATCCTTCTGTATATGATTAAAACTTAAAAGTCGTCTCTCTTAATGATTGCTTTGGCATTTGAAATGTCTAATCCGTCTTCTTTGGCGGCGGAATCATTTGATTTTAAAATCATTTAGGTAGAGTTTAAATGGGCGATAATACGTCTTCATTGGGGGTGGAATCGTTTGATTTTTAAATCATTTAGGTAGAGTTTATGTGGTTGATAATTATAAAATTATTTTAAAAATATTCTATCTGCGTTAAGTTTTTATTCTCAATTTCTTTCCATGAAATTTTGAATTCCAAAACAACTAAACACTACATGAGCCTTAAAGTGAGCTATATGTCATGAAAATCACAAATCACTTACTTCGATTCATTACAATTTACATAACATGACATGGGACTGTGCTTCCAGCCATAACTAGTTCACATACAAAGATTTGAAGCATGTGATAGTTGCTCATTACATTAATCGATGCAATTCAAAAAGAAAATTGTGTCCATTGATATGCCATTCAAATAGTAAGCAATTATTCTGCAAGTCAAAAGAAGGAACCAAGCAAGCAATATGACACTGCATGGGATATTCCAGTTTATTTACACATATTCATGAGTTATTTTTTCCAATAGCGAACGTCATGGAAGTAAATAGCCATTGTTACCATGATCTTTTCGCAAAAAAATTAACGGTCATGCAGACTGAGAAGGTTGAACAAACCACCACAATTAGTTGAACAAACCACCACACTGTAATTGTGGTGAGGATTTTATTTATAATTAAAGAGAGATAATTACATACTAATTTCATATCAATTAGCAGAGAAATAACATAATTTACTCCTAGAATTAAGGGACAGTGCTGTCATGAATGTCAGGCTTTAATTTCTGTATGGCAGGCTTTTGATGATTGCAAATTATCCTCAACACCCCCCGCAATCTGAGCATCGGATTGGAATGAATGTGAAGCTTGGATTGGAAAAATTCAAAAACGGGTTGAGAAACACTTTTTGTGAAGATGTCAGCAACCTGTAGATGAGAGGGCACATATTGCATGTGAAGTTTGCCAGCGACAACAAGTTCGCGAAGAAAATGATAGTCTAATGTAACATGCTTGGCTCGCTTGTGAGAAACTAGATTGGAGCTTAAAAAAATAGCACTCTTGTTGTCGCATAAAAGAAGAGGCCGTTGTGGAATGAGAACCTCGAGGTCACGAAGGAGATGCGTAAGCCAAATAAGTTTGGCAGCAGTGTTTGCAAGAGCACGATATTCAGATTCACAACTAGAATGAGATACAGTAGGTTGCTTCTTAGCACTCCAAGAGACCAAATTGTCACCAAGATAAATAGAGTAGCCAGAGGTAGAGCGACGAGTGTCTGGACAACCTGCCCAGACAGCATCAGAGTAAGCAAGTAGAGCACAAGGAGTAGCAGATGAGCGAAAAGTAAAGCCAAAATGGAGGGTGCCCTTGACATAACGAAGAGTATGCTTAACAGCAAGAAAGTGATCTTTAGTTGGAGCATGCAAAAATTGGCTAACAGAGTTGACAGCATGAGCAATGTCTAGGCGCGTGATGGTCAAGTATTGTAGTGCTCCAACAAGAGACCTGTAAAGAGTGAGATCAGAAAATAGAGGGCCATGAGGAGACAAGTGTTGGGAGACAACCATGGGAGTATGGACAAGTTTACTGTCAAGTAATTGAGCGCGAGTAAGAATATCCCGTGAGTATTTGAGCTGACTGAGAAAGAGACCATCTGCAGTTGGTGAAGCTTTAAGGTGATGAAAGTAACTGAGAGGACCCAAATCTTTAGTGGCGAACATAGAATTGAGTTTACAAATAAAGCTGTCAAGAAGAGAGGTGTTGTTGCCAGTAACAATCATGCATCAACATAAAGAAGCAAATAGATAATGTCAGATTGCTTATGAAAGACAAATAGAGAAGGGTCAACACGGCTGCAATAGAAACCAAGTTGAATAAGAAAAGAGCTCAAGCGCTGGAACCAGGCACGAGGAGCTTGCTTGAGACCATACAGAGTTTTTTTTAACAAACAAACATCATTAGGAAAGCGAGGATCAATGTACCCAGACGGCTATTCCATATAAACATTTACAGTGAGAGTTCCATTGAGGAACGCATTCCTGACGTCAAGTTGACAAATAGGCCACTTGTTGGTAATAGCAAGAGAAAGCACAACACGAACAGTAGTGGCCTTGATAACAGGAGTAAAGGTGTCGGTGTAATCAAGACCAGGTACCTGGGTATATCCTTTGGCAACAAGGCGAGCTTTGAATCACTCAATGGATCCATCAGGAAGGTATTTGGTCTGGAACACCCATTTGGAGCCCACAATATTGGTGTTTGCAGGTCGAGGAACCAAAATCTAGATGTGATTATTGTGCAGAGCATGAACTTCTTCATCCATGGCAGCAAGCTAGGCAGGATTCTTAGCAGCAGATTTGAATCCTTTAGGTTCAGTGCAGGCAAGAAGAGCAGAAAGAAGTCCAGATGAGCCCAAGACACCAAGGTTTGCTGGATGACAAGTTTTGAAAATACTAGCTTCAGCTCGTGTGATCATAGGGTGAGAGCCTAGCGAAATTGTTGGCGCAGGAACATGAGGAGCGGTCCATGCCTCAGTGGGAGGTGGACTAGAAGCTGGTGCTGATGAAGAGGGACCTGCAAAGGAATCAATAGCCTACAAAGGTTCTTCCACTGGATCAGTATAGATAGCACATGGGTTAAATCCGGATTGAGTAATATGTGGAGAATGTGGTGCAGGGGATGATGGAGGAGGGTTAGTATGTAAAATACGAGGTTCCAGAAGGTGGGAAAATTGTAGAGAAGAAAGGGGCTGAGCATGAGAGGTATCAATGAAAGGGAAATGATTTTCATCAAATTGAGCGTGTCGAGTGATATAGAGCCGAGAGATGACAGGGTCAAGGCAACGAAACCCTTTATAAAAGGCACTGTAACCCAAAAGAATGCAGGGAATGCTGCGTGGGGAAAATTTGTTAGGCATATAAGCACGTAAACAAGGATAAACACGACAACCAAAGGGATGGAAATTTTCATAATTTGGAGAAGAACCATATAAAAGTTCAAACGGTGACTTACCTCCAAGAAGCGGTGTTGGCAACCGATTGATGATGTAAGCTGCAGTCCTAAAAGCGTCAACCCAGAAGCGAGGAGAAAGGTGAGAGTGAAAAAGAAGGGTTGGCCAGTCTCGGTTACGTGGCGGTGTTTGCGTTCAGCACGACCATTTTGGGCAGGTGTATAGGGACATGAAAGCTGATGGTGAATGTCAGCTATACGAAGATGAGTTTGAAAGCTAGTGCTAGTGAATTCACCTCTGCCATCACTTTGCAAAATTTTAATGCGAGCAGAATATTGAGTTTCCACAAATTTTTGAAATTGAGTGAAAACATTATAAAAGTCAGATTTGAATTTTAAAGGATAAAGCCAAGTGAATCGTGAATAATCATCAATGAAAATAACATAATAGACAAACCCCAAATTGGATTTGATGGGGGAAGGGCCCCATAAGTCGCAATGAATAAGATCTAATACATGAGACGACCTATTTTCATTACGTGAATAAGGCAAGCGATGATTTTTCGCAAGTTGACAGGTACTGCACAATGTGGGAGAGGGTAATGAAGACGTAAGATAAAGATGTCCTTGTTTATTTAAATGTGAAATAACAGAGTGATTTACATGTCCAAGGCGAGCATGCCATAAATCATAGGAAGCATGTAAAGATTTATTTTTAAGGACAGAAAAGAAAGCAGAGTTGCTACATTCCAGAACATATAGGCCGCCATCTCTCTTACTAGTTGCTACCACCTTTCCCATTTGAAGATTCTGAATAGAGAAACAATTATTAGTAAAAGTAAGAGATAAGGGAAAATCAGAGGTTAATTTACTAATTGAGAGAAGATTTTTGGTGAGATGAGGAACAACCAAGACATCTAATAAATGAATATTTGGAGCAGGAGAGAGGGCACCAGTATGTGTAATGGGTAAGGAGGCACCGTTTCCCACAATTACAGAATCCTTACCATTATACTGAGTGGACTGGTCCAAGTGAGTTGGGTCATTAGACATATGGGTTGAAGTTCCAGTGTCCAAGAACCAATAAGAGACCGCTGCATCATTGAGAGAACAGGAACTGGTGAAGGCTTTGGCAAGATGAGCAGTTGACTCACTACGAACATACCTCTGATTGCAGCGATCAGCATAATGGCCATCAAGGTAGTAGATTTGGCAGCGAGGAGGGCGACGTCCTGGACCAGAGGAATGATGACCACGATTTGCAGAGTTACCATGACCACGATTTGCAGGGGTTTGGCCACGAAATTTGTGGAAGGAGCTGCGCGTGGTTGACCGTTCAGGATCACGACTCGCAGCTATGAACGCGGCAGCAGGAGGATCAGTGGGCTCGAGTGACTTTTGGGAAATCTCAAAGCTCTCAGCTTTGGAAACTAGGTCGACAAAGCTGGGAAGAGGCGTGAGCGCCATCTGTGCAGTGGAGAAGCTGGAGAAATCAGTGTCGAGGTCGTGGAGAAATCAGTGCACCTTATCAGTGCCATCAACGGGCTGACCAATTGCATGAAGGTGATCGCAGAGGGCTTTGAATGCACGAGCATAGTCGGCAACAGATTTGGTTCCGCGTTTCATCAGCTGAAGTTCGTCCTTGAGATGGATTTCGCAGGCCTTCGAATGGTGGTTGAAGGTGTTCTCGAGAGCAAGCCAAACCTCACATGTGGTAGAGAGGCCAACAACCTTTGCCAGGGCTTCCTCAGTGAGGGAGGAACGAAGAAAGCAGAGAAAACTTTGATGTGTAGATTTCCACTCTAGGTGCTTGTCATCGGGTGTCTGAAAAGTAGCAGGATTAAACTGAGGGGGCGGTACAATGGTACCATCAACATAACCCAACAAATTTTGACTCTCAAGAAGAGGAAGAAGCTAACTCTTCCAAAAGAGATAATTGGTGGAGAAAAGTTTAGTGGTGATCATATGAATTAAGGTGTTGAAAGGAAGAAGGGAGATTTCGGTAGCCATGGGGAGGAAAGGATAGAACAAAAAAAACTAGCAAAAGGAAGCAAGGAACAAGCTGCAAACCACTGCCTAAACTTCAGATTGAACGCTCCTTGTTCTTGCAAACTCAATCAGCTCCGAACACGGTCAACAACAGCTAAGTAGCTGTCGGATGGCAGCGGTCTTCTATCTCCACACTTGGCCAACGATCAACCTAAATCTGATACAATGAGAAGGTTGAATAAACCACCACAGTGTAATTGTGGTGAGGATTTCTATTTATAATTAAAGAAAGATAATTACATACTAATTTCATATCAATTAGCAGAGAAATAACATAATTTACTCCCTAGAATTAAGGGTCAGTGATCTATTAATTTCTGTATGGCAAGCCTTTGATGACGGCAAATTATCCTCAACACAGACTATCATGGGACATTTATCTTTAATATCTTTCCTGAATATCTCGGAAAATCTGGAAATTTACGATCGTCAAAAGGTGATTGCAATGA
Organism: Pinus taeda; assembly: GCA_000404065.3. Classification (NCBI taxonomy): domain Eukaryota; kingdom Viridiplantae; phylum Streptophyta; class Pinopsida; order Pinales; family Pinaceae; genus Pinus; species Pinus taeda. Next base: position 25,739 of record APFE030896132.1, on the reverse strand, counting down.
GATAAAATGCAACGACTCATTTTATCTTACAATCGCAACATAATGATTCCAAATCGGTCAAGGCCAGTCGTAATCAGTACCCAGAAATTAGCACGGTAAATGCCTTCTGCAACTTATTCCCTGCGTCTTCCGGGTCCCAGCATATTGTACACATTGCAAGAAGAAAGCAGCCCTTGTTCTTCTATAAATATGAATGATAACTCACATTTCTTTCACAGAATGAATTGAACAGGCAGAGAGTCATCTTCTCTCCCTTCTCTTCTGTATCGAGCGTTAGGGTTAGGGTTAGGGTTGTCACTATGAAGTTGTTAGTGAAGTAAGTTTTCTGCCTGCAATTGGCAATGTGTTGCATAGTCGGGCAAGGCCAAGATATGCAGCAACAATTCTTATCTCCTCACAATGAGGCGAGAGCCGAGTGAGCGTCGATGCTCTTGTGTGGGGCGACAGCGTTCCGGCTTACGAACAGAATTATGCATACCGACGAGTGGGAGACTGCGCAATGCAGCGCTCTGGTGGACAATATGGAGAAAATCTTTTCGAGGAGATGGCAGAAGCAGATCCCGTGGGCAGTGGAGTGACAGCTTGGGTTAATGAGGAGCAATATTATGATTACTCTTCTAATTCCTGCGCTGAAGGTCAAGTGTGCGGCCACTATACTCAGGTGGCGTGGAGAGATTCCAAGAGGCTCGGCTGCAGTCAAGCTCAATGTACTAACGGCGGGACATTCGTTATTTGCAACTACGACCCGCTGGAAATGTGGTCGGGCAGACACCGTACTGAATCATTATATCTAACTTATCTCCCGTACTATAGTATCCTATTAGCTCTCTTTCCTCTCATTTATGCCTGTCGTTCGTTCTTCAATGTACCTGTACGTTGACGATGCTAGTATCCACGGTTGGTTCGTTGACGATGCTAGTGAGTAGTATCTAAGTGTACGTGGATTTGCCAATCATAATAAATCCTTCTTGGCTGCCATCTCCGTATTATATCATTCTCTGAATAGTCTCGAGGACCGAGGTTGTCGTTTGAAAAGGCATGAATCGTTTGTATATGGTTTTGGAGAATTCTAGTTTTGGAGCATATATATAAACTCTCATTGTATTTGGTTATGTTAGTCGAGAATGCAGTTTACTATGGAGTGAAAGCCAGCAGTAATGGTTTAAAAGTTTATTTTTCTTACCTTTTTGGTTGTTTCATTTAATTAAAAATAAATAAAGTTATGCTAAATATCGTAGATTCGCTATCATTTTTGTAATTTGACCTCGAAACCCCTAGGAAGCTACGTAACCCAGCCGTTATAGCTTTATGTGAAAATATCTACCTAACAAATGTTCAAATATATGTAGTTTTTAATAATATTAATTGTACTATTATTTGCGTTATTTTTAAAAATAAAAATTTAAATAATATATTTCAGAGTCATATACATAAAAATACGACAAACAACATTCATTTTCGTTTTTACTATAGTAATTGTTTTTGTTTTTAGAACTTATATTAATTCAGTACGGAAGTTAATAAATCTTTTTTACATTTTAAGGTAAGTTTTCATTTATATTAAATATATAATAATTTTCTAGGTCATAAAATATATTTCTATCGAACGAAATTTTTTGATATTTTATTTGATTTCATAATCGGCACAGTTACCATCTATACTTTTGGAATATATTATTTTTATTTTTATAAAACTTAATTTATTATTATAAGGACTAATAATAAAATGTTGAAAATTTACTAATAACTTTGTTAGGTTTTCTCTATGAAATATAGATTCTCTAAATTCTTTCTAGATATTTGAAAGTTTTCTTGAGAAGGTTGTATTTTTAGAATATATTATTTTTATTTTTTAATAATTAATTTATTATTAGAATGGATTAATAATAAAATGTTGAAAATTTACTAATAAGTTTGTTAGGTTTTCTCTCTAAACACTAGCCGTAGCATTTATGGCTTTCATTTTTTGGCTCATTCTAAGGAAAATAGCATTGGAAAAGTAGCACTCCTTTTTATAGTAAGTTTGTTGAAGGTGGCAATAGTTCGAGCATCTACTTCTAACTTTATTCTCAATGGAGATAAACTCAATCTCCACAATCTTGTTACCAAACCAAGCAAACAAAACCGTAGTAGATGTCTTCTAAATGCTACAATAGACCCTAAATTTGAAGTCCACTCAAGTCACATCAGAGAATATATAAAATATATGGAGAAGTTTCTAGGGATCTGGCCTTCCAAAAAAACTCTTAGTAGGTCCAAATCAAGTGGAAATGTAAAGGACAAATCAAGCTTGAGTTCACTACCAAGGGTTTCTTCACCATTGTATTTGCTATCCTAGAGGATCAAACATGGATATTCGATAATGACCGATGTGATCAACAAAAGCTTTCTTTCTCACTATGAGTATTCGAGAATGGTCCATGTAAGCAACTGAAGCTTATGAGAAAATGACTATGAACCGTTGTATTAGAGAATGTTGATGATGAATGCCTTTTTTATATTTTTCAATTTTTTCTTTCTTTTTTTCTCTCTCCTTGTTTCTTGAATGTGAAACCTGCAAACTTCATTTCTCGTCCCATTCTCGTTTCTCATTTCTTGTTTCATTTACCGTTTACCGTTTCATTTAATGGTAATGACAAGTGTATCCATCAACGAAATATGTGGAAGCACTGTACTATGAACAAGGAATATCAACAATCAATGGTGCTTTCTCCTCAATATGCGAGGACAATGGGAGAGGAACATTACAAGTTGTCATTTTTGTTCATCATCTCTGGTGTGCTTCATTTAGTATTAGGTGGAGCTGTCATAGTGGCTCTAATGCACTCCACTGTGAGAGAGAATGATGCACGCTCTGAGATCATTTATGGCTTATTGCAACACAAAAGGAATGTTTGCATTAACAAGTGTGCCACATTTAACACTTGTCTTACCTTCTTCCTTCATTGGAAGATTAATAGTATCATGGTCTTATTGCATTTTTCCTCATGGGATGGACCATTCACAAGCTGGCGAGTGTCCGTTGGATTCTTGAAAGAGGTAGAAAGGATTTATGGTTTTTTTTCTTTAGTTCATCATGTGATGATTGGAATTGTGTACTGGGTGCGTTGGAATCCATCTCTTGGTGGACTAAAATACACTTACCCGAAGGAGGAAAATAGGGTTTTAAGCTTTTCTTAATTCAATGGCCTTCAAAAGTTTGAAGGAGGTCAATTTTTTTCATCCTCCTCCTGCATATCGTAGCCCAAGGCTCGTCTTCAAGTTGGTCATCGTGCTTCCTTCATCGACACTCCAAGGTCTGGACCTTCAAGGTATCCCTTTTAATTGCCCGATTTTCGTATGTGGGGTTTGATATCCAAGGAACTTTTCAATTTGGTTTTAGTAGTATCCTTTACCATGGCTTTCTGATGTTACAATGGAGAATTTTATGGCTTCATGTGCTTAATTTTGGGCCACATTGTCTAATGTTGGTGTCCAGTAGAAAACTATCATTTGTAGTGGATAATTCTCTACTTGTGTATCATGTGGATCATCTGTTTGTGGAAACTTGCCACCAACAACTTCCTTTTGTTTAGTCTAGGTAACAAAATTTGGTCTGTAGGTAAGGATGCTCAATTATTTTATTTGGTGGGCGCTCTTGTTGTTTCAAATTGTCTCTATGGGCTTCAAGAGAACTGCCTCTTCAAGCTTCTCACGTTCTTCGCTTTAAAAACCACGATTATTTGCGGCACAACTTTTCTGTCATAATTAATTGGAAATCATCATGGGTCACTGCAGTTCAGAGTTGATTTCTCTTCATACTTGGTGAATCTTTTAATCACGCTTGGGTTTGCATAATTCAACAGTTTTAATTATTTTGGGTGTTGTCTAGCACTGTGCTTTATGGGTTTTGGGGACAATATAGTCCAGTTTGGGAGCCGTCCAACTTATCACTCTCTGCGTTTGTTTCTAAATATTGTGTTCAGTCATAGGGTGAGTCAACAAAGTGCAATTCTTTTGTATCTCTGTGTCACTATGCCACCTTGTGAGAGATTGGAAATCCATTGGGGAGGTTACAGTAGTAGCTCCATTTCTCAGTATATACATATATTCGGGTGGAATTCAATGGTAACTATGTTTGACTTATTTCCTCCGAAGATCATAAAGCATATTCAACACCTTGAATCCCAAGAATTTTGCGATAAGGCCTGTTTATCTCATTCAAAGGCAGGTAATCAAGATTTCAGATGGATTTCTGACCCTGGAAAATTTTTAAGAAGAAGACTAAATTTCTTACACTCCGTCGTAGGTCATCAACAATTGGACTCCTTAATTTGTTTGGTGCTTTGTGACAAGCAGGTGGATAATTATAAAATTTTGCAGGTCAGCAGGACAACAAAGGACTCTTAAGGAGTGTTTGTTACTGTTCGGATAACATAAACATAACTTTGCAACGGGTGGAAAAGTAAGTAGTGTGAGATTTAAATTTTTATTCTGGGGACCTCGTCGACACTCCTACAGTAATCGATGTCCAATCGGTCAACCTAGCTCAACCTCCGAATATTGATCCACCAGCTGATGGATCTCCCCTTTCTTCGGTTGTCGTCTCAAACTAAGGATATTGTTTTGTCTGCAAAGTATAGTTCTGGATTTTATCATTAGTGTCAAGTGCGCACTAGTGGCTTCGATGGATAACATGACATCAACCCAACATACTGATGGTCGACCTTCATCGGGATTTTGTGTACTATATGGCATTTCCTTTTCAGTTTTTGAATTTTTCTACCCAGAATCTTGCTACTTCTTGGTTTGGGAACCTGTCTATTACTACATGATTAATGTTTTGTAAAATAATGATGATGATGTAGTTTAGTCTTTTCTAGTTTTTGGTAGCTCAAATGTTACCTTGAGCTATCTAGTTAGAGTTTTTCACTCTGACTTAGTCATTTTTTATAATCATGTTCTCAATGTAAATTTATTTTTATTAACAAAAACATTTTGGATCAGCTTACAAAACAAATTTTAAATAACTAATATTAAACAAATGCTAACATTAGTTTTGAAACATTTAATTTTTAATAAAAATTTTCCCTAACTTCCCAAGAAACATATATGTCATTTTCTAGGAGACAACCACATATGTCATTTTATGGGAAGACACTTCTGTCTTGTGGAGAAAACATGTGGAGTGTCAGGATGAAGGATCATGCCTCACCATGTCATTCCACCATGAAGGTCTTTAACTTCGTCATTTCCAAGGTAAACTTTTAGCCTTGGAACCTATCTTTTCCTTAGTAAAATGGAAAGCTCATGGCTATTCTTACTATTTTGTAACAGGGGTCTTTCAGCGTCTACAACACATTAAAAGAACTTGCATCCAAGAACATGCATCAATGGAAGTAACATAATCGCATTCAAATGACCAAAAAAGAAAAGTTGCAAGTTTCAATAGTCCCCAATAAATGATAGCTAGGTTTAGTGTTGCTTATTACTCACTTACTAGGTCCTATTACACTTATCCCTAACTACGGATCAAGAATCGGTTAATCGGATTGTGGAATCAATCACCCATTGTAGGGACCTTAATTTCTTATTGTAGGTAATTTAGGTAGCACTTTTGGGTAATTTGGTGCTCACATATCAATCTCCCATGTTGTTGTTTTTACTTTCTTGTAGTCCCTAATCTAAGCTCAGGGGAGATGAAAGAGCCAAAACCACTACCTAATAGATTCACATAACAATAGCTCCTTACCCAGTTTTAACTCCTTCGATAGTCGAATTATGAATTACGCACCCCGTCTATTGGTCGTTCATACAAATCCCAAACATTGAAACCACATTAGAAAATGTTGCTAGAGTAAACTGCTAGCCTGCTCAGAAAGCATCCTCAGAAAATATTGTTACATGTGTTGCCAAATTAATATATGTTTATTATAATTCAGACAACATAACAAAAATCATATAGGTAAGTATATGATCTCTTCAAAATATTATCATTTCAAAAAGGATATTTTGACATTTTACATTTAAGTTTTTTGAATTCACTGAGAATTGAAGTATTCGAAATCTAGTATTCATTAAGGCCATGTAAGCATTAAGGTCATTAAATTATTGTGGTCATGAAAATATTGTTTCCAACAATGAAAGAGGAATAAAAGAAACAATTAGAAATTTTTCTACTTAATAAGGTAGAATAAATCTGCTAGAATTTTTCATGGGATACCCTAGGTCATACGCCAAGCGGAATTCTTCAAACTACCTAACTGAGTCTAGTCTCCTTAATTTGAATTTGACTTGACACAACTACAACTTTGGTAGTGGTAGGTAAGTTAGATTAGTTGCCTCTTTATGGTTCGGATTGGTAGCTACGGACCTTGGTACCCAAGCGTGGGTAGGATAAAGGTTTCGACTCCAACATGCCTACACATTTTTTATCTATTCTGGTGGGTTAATAGAAGCTAGCTAGTTGACCAGATGAGGGGAGGAACTACACTAAGTAATACACATGGCTATCAAGTAGGACCTTAGAGAATTAGGACATTAGAGAAAATTTGAAATCCTATCGAACTTTCCCTTGGAAGGCCCTAGTCCTTTCCTTACCAGCCTGGTAGTGCTTTCTGTACCCTGGCTAGCTACTGACTTTCTAGAGAAGAATAGCCACATTAGGATACGTTACCTTAGGTAGAATTTCTAGTCAAGTATTTGATTGAATCTCTACCTTGCACATTACCTCATTAGCTAGCTTCTCTACTTGTCCCAAAAAATATGATATGTCCCTAGTGAGTTATTAGATATAAGAGGACTTGAAGAATAAATCCAAACCAGCTCAAACATGTGGTCCATGGACCATTACGCAAGACACTAACCCACAGTAGGAAATATAGGATCTTACTTAGAAGCATAGGTGGAAGCACCAAAAACATAAGCACCTATAGTTTACCTACCATCAATGCCAATAGCACATGTTTAAGCACTCGTAATAGCAACTCTACTAGTTATGCAACCAAGTTGGGATGGAAGAACTGCTGAGAGCATCTAACGAGAAGTTCCGTATGCCTGACAACTTCTTCATGCCCTATATTATCATGGTTTTTGTGCAAATATGAGTGGTTCTTATTGATTAACTTCAACTTTCACTCATTCTTGCATGGGAGGAGTTCCATCGTATATCTAGGTACATCAAGCCATCCATGTTGATGTTGCATACTACTTCCTCCAATTTTTTCATATCAGTTTCATCATCCCATGGCTTCACTTCCACAAGAATTGAAGGATTCCCACTTGTTAATGGAATTATGGGTTCACCTCCATGGGTTCGGGATGTGCAACCTGCACATAGGGATTTTTTAGCGCTCCATTCCTTTGTTGATGGTTTTATCGAAGCTACTAGTGGGGCCGCGCATGGTTTTTAGGCATGAGGGAGTTTGATGTAAGCCCCGCGTAGCTACGTGGTAAGTTTTATTTTATTTTTTTATACTCAACATTATATTAGTTATTATAATTAGTTTTTTATTTCTTATTAATTTTCTCCAATTGAAAATTTAATATAAAATAAATTGGTGCATTGCAAATTTAATATGAAATAAATTGGTGCATGAAACACATATCTATACATCACCATCTTTCCAGTTATGGGAAAATAAACATTACCGAATACTCCTTTTGGTTTGCCATGTCCATTGAGAATGATAAGTTTGAAGTGCATGGAGAGGGATTTTTATAAAAAAGTTCGCAATCATGTTGTTTGTTCATTGGGTTTTATCTACAATCTCAACCCATCTCATAAAATTGTCCTTACAGAGAAGAAGAAGGCCTTGTTGGTGCTCTTTATGGTGCCCATCTCATAGATCTTTGCATGCTCTTCTTCACAAGAAATGTTTTTGTTTGTTATGTGAGTTTCTTAAATATTTTAGTATTGTAGAGCAAACATGGTGAATTTAATCTTATGACTAGGTTTCTTAAGATATAGTTGTAAGCAATTATGAACGTGGTTTGTTATTTTTACATAAAATTGACAAACCCATTGTCCACAAAACTACACACATATAGAGTAGATTGTAGGGAAAACACGATGAACTTGCTAGCAATGTGCACTTTATTTATTGAATTTAATTTTATGACTAGGTTTCTTAAGATATAGTTTAAAGCAATTAAGAACCTAGTGGTTTGTTATTATTCTATAAACTTGACAAACCCATTGTCCCCAAAACTACACACATATAGCATAGACTATGAAGATCCTAAATATACAACTTTTTAAAGAAATTAATAAAATTTATTGTTTTTAATACTTTTTTTCTTGATATGTATCAAAATATTAAAGTACATCTCGCATCTATTTTAGCTATAACTTGTTGAGGTCTTTACCATTTGGAGAAAAAAAATTATTGTACTCACTACTAGACTTTAAGACCAAGAATCTAAAAAAACTATTTTTTGATAATGGTAAGACCCTTTTAGGTTGCCACTAAAAATAGCCTACGTAATTCAAAGATATAATGATCATATATACTTATATATATATATATATGAATGATTATAAATTTTGGAAAATTATTTGTGCACAATAACAATTTATTCTCTACAACTTCACAAACTTTTATAGCAAGATTCCATCACTTAGATACTCAGAAGCTGCAGTAATGAAAACATATGCATTATATTTGTCTTGAAAGATAACAAATCAATGTTAGGAAAACTCAAATTTTACATCTAGACAGATTTTTTATAAATAAATTATACATTCTGAAACTCAACTCATTTTCAGACATTTTATTTTTTTAAACCATATTCAAATTCATTACATAAGTACCCCAAATCATCACTCCAAGTTAACATATTATTTTTTTCTACATATTTACATTCCCACTAACATGTCATAGGAGACCATCATTAACTTGCAACTAAACATTAATTTCAAGATATATCCATACTCTATATAAAGCAACTATTATAACTATATAAATATTGAACAATAAAATTTCACCTTTCTAATTATCAAAATTTAAACATGTTTGCAACATCAAAATTCTAATACTTACTAAAATCAAATAAAGAGAAAATAGATAAATAGTTTTCAATATTTAATAACAATTTCTAACTTTGCCATCAGTTTTTTCCATAAGCCTCAAAAAAAACAAGGTGGAATTTCACAAACAAAGCATCAAAAGGCAAAAGGAATTTCATGCAGAAATGGTTACTAATTCATTTAGTTAAAATTAGCCCTCTCAAAAAATCTATAAATTTATCAGCTCACACCTTAGAAATATTACATGTTCTACTTACACTCTAAAAAAATTTAATAATCTCAATATCTATTACTGAGAACTTAAAAAAATCATTGAGTGAAAGATTGTAAAAGTTTAATAATCTCAATATCTATTGAGAACTTAAAAGAATCATCGGGTGAGCATTGTATATACTCTTGCAAATCATTAATAACAAGTTATACAAGATTTTCATACTGAATTTTGAGTTTTTAAAGGTTAACATTCTATACTTTGTATTCACATGTATTATGATTCTTATGATTATTTTAAATATTTTTATTTATTTGTATTCCGTAGGTGTTTTCCTGTAATTTCAATATGGTATGAATTTCCTTTAATTTCAATATAGTATGAAAGTAAATTTCGTTTTCGAATAAAAACTATAAAAATTGTTTATATAATTTAATAAATCTAAGGATCATTTTCACATAATAAAAAGACCATCTTATACCACGGCAACTAGGACATAATAATATGCACATTCGTCAGAAGGTCCTAGACATGCCAAGTTTGAACTTGAAATCAGCGGATGCAATATGCAATGTAGGTTAATGGAGTAATTAGCGGTTATTTCTAGGGTTCAAGAATCTGTGAGAGGACAACTAACATTGGTGACATTAACAAATAAATTCCTGGATATATCTTTAGGTTTATCTTGGTTTCTGTACCGCTCTTATATTATATTGCTAGGGTTTAAGCAATATTTGTCTTATTGTTCTTGCGGTGAACGTCATACCAACGAAAAATTAGATCTTCTCGCCATAAAGTTTATGCTTTTCTACAGCCGTGTAACGCTTTCTGCGTTATATCGGAAGATTTTGAGAAATACTGATAGCAACGTCCAAAGCTCAATGATCGCGATGTGAGCAGATATCGGCAGAAACCCTAAGACTCACATACAGTGTAAAAGATTCTGTAATTTAAAAATAATGAGATAGTCCCAAGTCATTCTAAATAATGAGATAGTCCGAAATCATTCAGGGCACGTCGCCCGTAAAAGATTCTGTAATTGAAAAGTAATGAGATAGTCCAGGGACATTCAGGGCCCATCGTTCCTGTCGTAAGTCCTCCGTCAGGCCGTTTATTTTACTCGCATAACTATCTATTTAGATTCTTAAATTAAGACGTTATAGATCATCTCTAAGGCAAATAAATTATTATACCTTCTATTAAAATTTTCAAATTTTTGTTTCCATTGTTTCCTAAATTTAATGTATTTTCCACTTTAAATTATAAATATTGA
>APFE030896132.1:0-14226 GCA_000404065.3 Pinus taeda | reverse complement strand
CCCACCCTTGAAGATCAAAAGTATCTCTCTATTTTAACTAGCTCAAAGAAGAAAATTAATATAGCAAAGATTAGAACGAATTCTCATGAGATCCATAGTGAAACAGGCCGTTGGTAAGTTCCTAAAACGCCATGGATGGAAAGGGTCTGCCAGGGTCTGCCATATTTGTGAGAATAGGAGCATCGAGGATGAAAACCACTTCCTCTTAGAGTGCCCTGCATACAACCACATTAGATCTCAATTTCACAACCTATGTTACAATACTGACCTTCCTAGCCTTTTACAATGCCAAAATTATAGTGAACTCAGGAGGCTTCTCTCCAAGCTTTTTGAGCATAGGAATAAAATCTTAAATCAAAATAAATAATCTGTCTTTTTAGGTCCGATAGATCATTATTTGGTCTCAGCGGAATTAACCATCATCATCATCATCATCATCATCAACAACAAATTAATAAATTAAATATTTCATTTATTATTAATTAATTCATTCTATAATTAATTAACTCATTCATAATTAATTAATAAATAATAATCAGAAATAACTTATTATTATTATTTATGAAGATTGTTTTATTAATATAAATATGTCATGACTCTTCTCTGATTCACGATTTAAAGAAATTCTTTTAGAAAATAAGTATTGATAATTTAGAGTCGACCCATTGATCATGATGAAAGATATTTTAATCAAGGTTGATCGTGGTTGATGAAATTCAACCATCTTTGACTATGGCTAATCATTGTTGACCATAGTTGACCATGGTTGATCATAAAGACATTGACCATGCATCATTGTCAAAATCAGATGTTAGAAAATGGTTGACCAAAATTTACCATACATGATTTAAAATGAAAATGTTATATATATCAAATTTAAAATTTAAAATGAAAATAAATTATAACATATCAAAAAAACACACACATATATATATATGATTGTGAAATATAATAAAATATGTTATCAAAATAAATGGTGATTCATAACTATAATATTTCAAAATTTCATATTTATATTTAAATTAATAAATATATAAAAAAATTGATATTTATAATAATCTTTTCTTTACATATATACTTAATATATATTTTTTATGTTAGAAATAAAATTAAAAATATGTTAAAATAAAATATTATGAAAATATATCTATATATTTAAATATGATTAACATAGATTTATTTCAACTCTAGATTTTTTAAATCTCTAATTTTTCAATTTTTTTCCTCAAAAATAATATTTTTAAATATTTAATCACTTTCCAAGTTAAAATAAATATTATTACCAATAAATTGTGATAATGTTAATATCATGAAGTACATAATATGTTAAGTGATAATGTTAATATCATGAACTACATAATATGTTAAGTGGAGTCGAGGGTGGCGGCCATACGACTATTAGTTATAAATTTATCAGTTAAAGATCAAAATTGAGAGGCCAAAATGTGGATCCTACTTCTACAGAATGCGATCATTGCCACTTGTAGGGTTATAACCTCCCTTGGTCGCACAAATTTAGATATGCTGGCAGATTAAAAGCGAGGACCGGGATGCATTAATCCTTTCGATATCATGGCCGCCTTTGAAGCCAATTCTAAAATATGGATTGACCCGAAATTAACAGATTTGAAATTATCCAGTCTCTGGTCAATATTGAGCAGCACTGACTTAAATTCTCACGTAGAGTTCTCAATGCCAGGGTCCTCTTGGGATCCTCGCACCCGCGGCTTCATCGTATTAAAATCCAAACGTTGCTTTCACTGCACTAAACGTTTCGCTGAAATATCAATTAATTATGGAGCTTATGTTCAATCGCCATAGAAGCCAGTGGTTCATATTCGAAAATGGGATCCATCTACCATCCACGTCACTTTCGAATGTAATGTTCTATGACAGCACATGCGAAGTGTTTGGTACGTGTAAAAAAGTTATAGGAAAGGAAAATTTATCTTCTTGAATTAAAATCATTTTACAAACATTGTATTAGCGGATATTTTTACTTTAAACGTTCACAACCTGCAAACTATTATAGGAATGAAACTTGAGTTTATAAAAATATAGAGGTTCTCATTATGAACAACACAATTTTTGATAGGATCCGTTTGTCCTATTTAAAGTAAACTCAAACAAGTAATGATCATGATCATCTTCACACATTACAAAATTTATCAACTTCATAACGAAGAAATAAATACACAAATATTAATTTTATGTAGAATGCACATAAGTGAGGATAATCAGATGGTTTTGGTCACACATCCATTAGTTAATGTTAAACACACATGGACAACAAGAGAAATATGAATGATAAATCATGAGAGTACAATTTTTATTAATAAATGATTTACATTTATAGTACATGTTGTGACAGTTGGGTTTCACATCCAAGGTCTCTTGGACTCCTTTTGTCCATTCGGCTTCCACACTAACCCATTGAGGATTAGGTGTCCAACATTCCTCCCTTAATCCGAAGGGTTATGTATGAGTCCAAGAAGAGAGCTGTAATACAAAATGTGCAAAAATGCATGGCAACACTAGGTTGAATGTGCTTTCTGAAATGTTGGTATAAACGGCGGTGGTTTAACGATGACCACCAACACTTGAACGCTTAGTGCAATTCCCGGAACTCTTCCAAAAATGGCAAGAAGCTGAAGTCTTCTGCTAGAGGAAGTGCTCCTATTGTTTTGAAGAGGGAAGCCTTCAACCATGAAAGGGAGGTCTCACCCCGCATAAAAGGGAGAACTTCAACCTGAAAAGAGAAGTCTCAACCTGTGATGGTTTAAAGATGACCAACAACTCTCGAATGCTTAATGCAATTCCTGGAACTCTTCCAAAATTGACAAGAAGCTCGAGTTTTTTGCTAAAGGAAGTGTTCTCAATTTTGTTCCTGGAATTCTTCCGAAACCTACAAGAAGCTGAAGTCTTCTGCTAGGGGAAGTGTCCCAGATTACCAACTGAAGGCATGTTCATGGGCATCTTTGTCTCTGGCTACAACTCTGAAACTGGTGTGGTAGGTTGTGGCTCAGGCTTGCTTGATTTGACTTCGAAGCTTGTACATGACCATCATTTCCTCCTGTCAGATACAACGTGAGATGATGGAGAAAACTCAACTGCAAGACTGTTCAATACTCTGGAACAAGTTTTGACATGTGATCGGAATATCTTCTTGGCTGTTGATGCCCATTGCCAAGAAGCGATCCATCCAAGATGAATCTTTGTTCTTGTAGGACATTTGTTTCTGAAGCATCTGTTTGAAGAATGAGTGGTTTTATGATAGTGCTTACATGGATGAAGATCAAAACAATGATCTTTTAAATGGCCAACTCGGTCACAGTGTTGGCATTTTACAATCTGTTGTTGTTGTTGTTGCTGTGGAAGAGGGGCAGAATCTGGAACAACTTGAGGTGAACTGTTATGAGGAGCAGGTGAACTGTCATGAATGAATCCAGCACTCTGAAACTGAATGGGCTTTGAGTAGTGTGGAATAGGAAAGGACAAGTCCTTGTCATATCCAAGACTAGTTTTTTGCTTGTTGTGGACAAGCTATTCCCAAGGTCTGATGATGGGCTTGGGAAGTGCATACTGAGTACAACTGCTGCTTCATTGGGTACTAAATATGAATCAACTTCAACAATATTGACTTGCTTCTGATGGGTTGCAGTCTCAATGTTCTGAACAAAAACATGTTCAGAATGACTCCTCTATTTTAATTCTTCTTGCTGTAGCTAAGATTCAAGCTGCAAAAAATCAATCTTTTCCTATGCATTTTGTAGATAGACCTGAATGTCTGTGAGAGAAAACTTGTTGACTTTTAATGTATCATGAGTAGTAGACAACATCAGAGTTTTGAGGAACTCTAATACTTCATTGATTCTGGCCATTTTCTCCAATGTTAAACTTACACTTTAAGCCAACTATGAACCAATGTCACTACAAGGTATTCTCGAAGTTTGTTCTCTCAGAAAAATGCAACAATCAAATCAGATTATTCCTTTAGAAATGAATCAAAATCTAGATTTTAACTCTATTACACACAACGATGGTTGGTTGCATTCATATACAAGGAAAGTATATTGTGCATTCCCAAACAATGAAACTCAGACACTACAACAGATAAAATACTTGCTTTTCCACTCAGAAATATATATCAACAAGGATGCAAGCTTTACACAGATATCTATTCAAGAAATACAATGTATTTTATCAATTTTACACCCAAGGTTCAACACAAAAATAGAAATACCCTGAATCCACTGCATTAGATGGCTTAAATCAATCAAAGAATATTCCAACTCCCACTCAAATTCTTCACATTCTTCGCTTTCTCCTTGAATAGTGCTAACAAGGATACACCAGGTACCTTAACAACTTTAAACCTAACTCCAGGAATATCTCCCACGGCATGCCCCTTTCGCCCAAATTCAGCGATCAACACCTTGTCATTTTCTTCAATGTAGTTCAAAGGCCAACACAAATAGGCTCAACCTTGATGTAGTTGGTGTTGGGTGTGATAATTTAGGTTCTGTGAAGGTTGACGAGTACTCTTCAAGCACAATTCCAAATATATGGGCAGCTGGAATCTGGACAAATCTCACGCACCAATGGAACTTGACTTTCCATATGCTCTAAGACAAAGTAGGTGTTCGTGCAAGTCTATCTGGCGCTCAACGTTCACCACTTAAAAATGCCATTCGGTCTTCATAAAAGGGATTAGCATTACTTCCTCTCTATACCAGCATTACTGTCTATATTTTTAAAATGAAAGTCTTGACTTGCACCATGTTCACAGTTCCCGCATCTCCACTGAAACTCACATAAGACCATAAGAAAGACGTATGTTAAAATCAACAACAGTTATCTCACTGTATCATACAATCACAGAGTACAGATGTAGAAGCATACATGCTTCAACATCATATAATTAATAACAACGTTCAAATTGGGATACCTCTCACAGCAGTACCATTCACAACATCACAACCATTTTTTCGCTTCAGTTATATGAGGGACATCAAGGAGGAACATTCCCACACAGCCATCGAGAGAACCAAGATATAACAGAAAATGATTTTAGTAACACTATCTCCGTCGGCCATGGTAAGGTCTAGTAGCGTCCTCCATGCTTCTGAGTCGATTCAACGGGCCACCGATTCAATGACTTCCAACGAATTTTGCCAAGCCTTCACCCAGTGTTAGAATCAGGAAAATTATAAAACGATCAACAATGTATCTTTAACGCAGTGATTTGTCAAGCCAACTCCTATGCATCGGTTTGCAGGACGGGATCTCATGGCGTGTACGCAGATGGGTTCTGGTAAAACTGCAACCTTCTGTTTCCCTATAATTGCAGGAATTATGAGGGGTCAGATTCCTCATCATCTCCATGGGGCATGGACAGCATTGCCGCTGGTACTTATTCTTTCTCCAACAAGAGAGTTATCATGTCAAATACACGAAGAAGCTAAAAAGTTTTCTTATCAAACTGGTGTCAAGGTTGTCATTGCTTATGGAAATATCACATTATGCAGAGTACAATTCGCTGGCGGTGGCACTTAGCAAATCAGCGTTCGAATCCCAATCACAAACCACACAACATATAATACAACCACAAAATACAAAGAAATCTACCTGAGACGCCTCCAAATCTGACATGGAACTACCCAATTTCGGGCCCCTATCCATTGGCAAGCCTCCAAATACACAGAACTGGAGAACCGACTACACCTCCTCTCCCAGTATCTTCTAAACGATAGTGATGGAAAATTGTCTCTCATGCCCTTCTATTGACGGAAGGCTGTATCTTGGTCAAGGGCCAGAAGGCCAAAATCATATCACTAGAATTATTATGTTAGGCATTAGCGCAGGTTTTTGGCAATGGCAGGAAGTATGTGATACTTATCCTCATATTACATATGATATTCCAATGCATATATGTAGTTCAAGACGGGTCGCAGGTGACCTTTATGTATATCATAGACATGACATATATGAGGACAGTCTAAATGTTGAGAAAAATGTGCTGCTCGTAGCTTATGACTACAGATATTTTCACATACTGAGATATGAATCATCAAATGCACGTTGGATAAAAGCGGCAACGATGTTATTTCCGGTTAGATTTTTGTTATCTTGGACATGAGCCATATCATATCACAGTTGGGCCATTCCAATGCATCAACAATCAATAGTCATCAATGCACATTCCAACGTTCACTTCATTATAGCGCTAGAGCAACGTATGCACACACCAAACTATTCGATGCAGAAAGCAGAGAATAATGACAGGAAAATAGCATAGGTGTCAGGATGAATTGGAAACAAAGGGCATTACTTTGCATAAGATAGAACACGTTTTCTTGAATAATTGTTTCCTTGGTCCCCGTTTCTTGAATTACTATAACAAGATTTAGAATACGCAAAAAATTTGATCCAATAGAAAATTTAAAAACTGACCAGTAGTGAATAGTACTGAAAAGAACTGTTTGGTAACCGCCAGGAGGCTTTATGATGGCTACACAGAGCATAATGATATGATGTTCTGATGATAGTACTGAAAATAATTGTTTGGTAACCTGCGGGAGGCTTTATGATGGCTACACAGAGTAAAATGAAAGATAAGTATTTGTGAGGAATTTTATGATAGCTACACAGAGAGCAGCGTATTGGGTTGTTATGTAAACGGTAGAATGGGAAAAACTATTTGGTGGAGCCATGATGGGTGGTATGTTGGTTTGATGCCACGATGCCAGAAGAATGATGTTCTGATGCCAAAATAATGATGGTTTGATGCCAAAACATGAGATTTTCCAAACCACAGTCACGCCAACAATGTATAATCCGTGTTCATAGGAGGAGCGATATTACCTTATTTTGAGCCTTTCACAATCACTCTTGAGCGCACTAGCATTCAATTCTCCACAACTTTCAAACTATTCCACGTTCACGGCTTGGTCTCCACACTCACAGCAACAACATTGGAAAGAGATTAATGGCTCAA
Source organism: Pinus taeda (assembly GCA_000404065.3). Classification (NCBI taxonomy): domain Eukaryota; kingdom Viridiplantae; phylum Streptophyta; class Pinopsida; order Pinales; family Pinaceae; genus Pinus; species Pinus taeda. The sequence goes on along the minus strand of APFE030896132.1, from coordinate 7,229 downwards.
AATGGAGGAGGGCCAGTAATCGCCTACTCTGATACCATGTTAAACACAAATGGACAGCAAGAGAAATATGAATGATAAATCATGAGAGTACAATTTTTATTAACAACTGATTTACATTTATAGTACATGTTGTGACCGTTGGGTTTCACATCCAAGGTCTCTTGGACTACTTTTGTCCATTCGACTTCCACACTAACCCATTGAGGATTAGGTGTCCAACAATTAATTTACATATATAAAAAAATTACTCTTATCCCCTATGGTAACCATAGAACTTTTATTTAACTTATGATTATTGTCATGCTAATGTAATTTTTTCATTGCACGCAGTTAATATAATTATGTACAAATATAAAGATAATAATAATGAATAATAATATTTTCAGATTTTAATCTAAAGACCATGCACAGGAAGTTAAGAGCCAAGACGAGGTCACTTGTCTGTCTCTCGTGGAGGCTCAACTTACAAACTCCACTTGTCCTTTCGTGTTTTTTTTTTGGAATAACATTGTATTAATTCCATTGTTGATGGATGTCCAGAGTTCCATCGTGCATTTACTTCTTACCCCTTGGCCCTCCATTCCGCATTAATCTCATTGACTATTGTTCGCCCTAGGTGGAGGTGGTACTTCACTGGATACTTTACTAGACTACCTACCTCATTCGTTGTATCATCGGGGTCCACTCCGGATCGACGAACTTAGGTCATCAATCAAATCGGATAGAGGGGAGGAACCCTGTGGGATTCTAACCTCTGAGTTGGTATGCTCACCATTTCATTTTCCCTCTTCTAGTTTTGGTCTCTAGTTTTTCTCCAGTTCAGGTATACATTGCTAGATGATTACATTGCTTTGAGTCTTCATGTTACACAGTGGTCGATGTTATATACATTTGGGTTTCACAGGATAGCCATTGGGGTCTTTTGGTATTCACAGCGTGGATTTGTCAGCAACTAGATTCTCCATTCAAGTTAACCAGGTATATTTGGCATAAGGTTATTGTTATGGCTTTTCTCTATCGTTATAGTTTTCTGGTAATGCTATTAACCTCTATTTTCCCACCCAGCTAGGGTGGAGGGTTTTGCAAAGACAAAGCATCAGGCAAGGAATTGTTCATGACCATTGTTTAGCTCCCTGGACGTATTGAAAACCAACTCATATACATTCATGGTATTTACACCATGCAAGGTTTATTGCTTGGTTCATGTGGTTAGGGCTTTGGCTTCGTAGGGAGCTCGTTATTTACTTTCCCAAAATTGTAGTATCAAAACACTTATTTAAGCCTTCTTGCAATTGTAGACTTTGAATTAGTTTAAGTTGTTTATTTGGCCTTCCAGCCTTGTAAATTTTCCAAGGTTATACTTGCATGTCGACTGGGGTTTTGCCGTTTTTATATATTTATTGCTGCAGGTGGAGAATCTCAAACCCTGGTTGGAATGGCTACATTACGGTTTTAAAGGCTATTAAATAAATTATATTTATGTTTATGACTATTTGCAGTATTTGAATGCAATATTTGTCATCATTATTTAGTGTTTTGGGTTTATCCCTGCAGTATTTCTACATGGGTTTTGCTAATTTCCTGCTTGTGTTCCATGCTTGAATGATGTTGCATTTCTTCTTTACATTTTAACTGTTTAGAGAATTATGCATGCCTTGTCACCTCCAACAGTAGGGGTTTGAAATTTGAAAGGAGAAGTCATGAGATTTTATGTTCACAATGTAACTTAATGCTTTTTAAAAAATAATTGAGGGTTTATTATTTCGTATCTCATTTATACTTATTTAATTCATGGAATTTAGTCCAGAAATTCAATTTCACTCTCTACTGAGAGTTATTACTGTATTGCTTCCCCTACTTGTCTAACTGGTTCCTAAGTTCCTTAAATTGAGACTACAATTCTCTCTTTCTGAACACTTATTATGAGTTAAGGTTCTCGTTATATCCATGGTCTCGGATATTACCCTCTTCCTCTATGTTTTTTGGAATTTTTAATCAGTTGTATATCTTTTAAGAAATCCATATTATAACAGATTCCTTTGCTATAAAAATCTCCTTGTCATTCTCTTGATAGAGAGGTTTGGTATTCTGATATAGTATAACGGTAATTCTATTGAGAATTTCTGACAGATAAGGATTTGTCTTCTGTTTATCATAATTATATTTTAGATTCATAACTATGTTTGTCTTGAATATATTTTAAGAAATCAATTATAACATATTTCTTTGCTATGAAAATCTCCTTGTCATTCTCTTGATAGAGAGGTTTGGTATTCTGATCTAGTATAATGGTAATTTTATTGAGAATTTCTGACAGATAATGATTTGTTTTCTGTTTATCATAATTATATTTCAGATTCATAACTATGTTTGTCTTATTGCATATTTGGATGAGTTTCTATGAATACTGTAAGTTTGGCTATTATTAAATATTATATATTTTGCCTTTGCATGAATGTATTTGTTCACATACTATCATAACATTCACAATAGTTAATCAAACTAGCTCATTCCTAATCACTGGGAATGATCATATTACTTACACCATAAACAGGATAAAATCTAACTAATAAACAACTAAAATTTTCACTTATCTGGACCACTAACTAGCTCGAATTATTCTTGTTTTAGTTTGCAACCTTACCTTATTTTTTGTGTCTTTGCCTCCCAACCTTGAGACTACCTCAGTAGTCTCCCCCCAAGCTATTCCTAAATACAGGAACTTTTTTTTTTTAGAACTTACAGTCTCACTACCCTCTGGTCCAAACCAGACATGGCCTCATAAGACTGCTTGACATTTCAACACAACATTTACCTTTGTATTTATTATTCCCATTGATATTAGATACCTCTATCCTCTTTATATTCTTGAATAAATCCTAAAGAAATTAGTTAGGAGTAGGTATCTGTCTCTCTAACTTATTAAAAGTAAAATAATATTTATTGATAACTGTTGTCTTACTTCCAAAAGGAATTGATTTCCAAAATAGTATTTTTTTAATTAAGAAAATAAATAGTTTGTTCAAACTGTAGTAATTAAAATATTTACAAGGTCCAGGGATATCACATCTTCCCCCTAAGATGTAACATCATCCTAATGTTTTTCCTCTAAAAACAAATCCAGAAATGTCTCCTTCATAACTTGCGCATCTTCCCAGGTGGCCTCTTCCAGGCCATAGTGCTGCCATTGCACTTTAACCTAGGTGATAACTCATTTTCGCAAGCATTACTTCTCTCTGATCTAGTATAACCAGAGGTTTGACCAAGAAGTCGTCTTCTGGTTTGACCTACATAGTAACAAAATGACTTAAGTCATCAACCAACTTATTTAATAAATCTGTATTAAAAGAGAAACTTCTTGAATATTTTACTTGGATGTTTTTCCAATTGATTACATGTTTAGGATCATAAATGTATTTTTTAAGTAGAGAAATGTGAAATACATTGTACACACGAATATGGCTAGGTAAGGCAATTTTGTCAGCCACTGGCCCGATCCGAGCTAAGATTTGAAATGTCCCGCAAAAACAGGGTGTTAGCTTAGCACATCCGGTCCATTGCAATGTGCTTTTCTTAGCTCGTAGTCGAATACAAAGACGATCCCCTACTTGAAATTCCTGAAAGCTCCTTTTCCAATAAGCAAATCTCTATTTCTGGTCCTCAGCGGCTTTCAAGTTGGTTCATACCCTTTTCACCATCTCTTCCATTTCGTCCAACATATCGAATCCTAACATCAACTTGTCATTTGGACCACTCCAACTCAAGGGTGTCCTACACTTAGGTCCATGTAACACTTCAAAAGGACTCATATGTAGAGATGTATGGTATCCATTGTTATAAGTAGATTCTACCAGGTGCAGGTAGTCCTCCCATTTCGATTGGTGCTGCATAACATAAGTTTGCAACATGTCTTCAACCACTTAGTTTACTCACTCTGTCTGTCGATTCGTTTGAGGATTATAGGCAGTGCTAAAGTATAATTGTGTGCCTAATCCTTAAAAAAGGTCCTTCCAAAAGGTTGATGTAAATTTCACATTGCAGTCTAAAATGATCATTTTGGGTATTTCATGTAACTTAAAAATGTGCTACATAAAAATGTTAGCAACTTGCAACACTTTATAAGTTGAATGGATTGGTATGCAATGAGCAGATTTGATCAATTCCTCTAGCACCACAATGATGGAATCATTTTTCTTTTTTGACTTAGGAAATGCGATAATGAAATTGATGGATATGGTGTTCCATTTCCATTCAGGAATAGATAGGGGTGGAGTAAACCTGCTGGGTGTTGGTGCCCAACTTTTATTTGCTGGCATTCCAGACATTTGGCTAAATACTCTGCTACTTCCTTCTTCATACCAGGCTAGAAAAATTCCTTTCTCAAGGCATAAATCATTTTATAGTATCCGGCGTGGCTTGTATAAGGAATCTTATGAAATTCATCTAAAATTAAATATTTAAATTTTTTTTGGTTAGGCACATATAACCTCTTCCTATAAATCAACAATTCTTCTGAATTTACCTCATACCCTAATCATTGTTCATGGTTGTTTGAATCTTTTTCTTGCTACCATAAATGTTTATATACTGAATCTTGCATGGTTGTTTCACAAATCTACTCATAAAAAGTTGTTCTTGACTCACTGAAAGAAATTTCATATAAATAATTTACCCTTCGACTCAAGGCATCCGCAACCCGGTTTTCTTTTCCCTTCAAATGTTTGATTTCAAAATTGAATTCACTTAAGAAATTTTCCCAAGAGCTTGTCTAGCATTCAAAGTGCGCTAGTTAAAGTAGCTTGTTAGACTATCATTATCAGTCAATAGCAGAAATTTCTTACCCATTAGGTAGTGCCGCCACATCTTTAACGCATGAATCGCCACTATCAATTCTAAGTCATATGTTGAATGATTTTGTTCGTACTCTTTAAGATTTCTCCATTCATAGGAAACAACCCTTCCTCCTTTCATTAATATGCCACCTACACCCTCCTTGCTAGCATCCATACAAACCATGTATTCTTTATCGGGATCAATAATGCTCAAAACGGGTGCAGTGGTAGGTAGATGCTTGAGTTGATAAAATCTCTTTTGGAAGTTGAGGGTCCATCTAAAGGATTTCCCTCCCTTTTTCAGAGAAGTAATAGGATATGCCACCCTAGAAAAACACTCCACAAATCATCTATAATATCCAGCTAGACCCATGAATGATCTTATGTGAGCTACATCTTTTGGTACTGGCCATTCCATGATAGTTCTTATCTTTTCTGAATCTACTGTGACTCCATTCATGGTGATGACATGTCCTAAGTATTAGATTCGTTCCTTAAAGAAGTGACACTTGATGTATTTGGAATATAGTTGGTGCTCTCTTAAGACTTTCAGAACAATACAAAGATGTTCCTTATGTTCTTCTATGCTTCGATAATAGATTAATACGTCATCAATAAAGATAAATACAAAATTATCTAAGTGTTGATGAAATATGTTGTTCATGAGACACATGAAGGCCGTTGGGGCATTAGTCAGTCAAAAAGGCAACACTACAAACTGATAATGTCCATAATGAGTTATAAATGTTGTTTATGCTATATCCTCCTCCTTTATCTAGATCTGATGATAACCTGAGCGAAGATTGATCTTTGAGAAGATAGTTGCACCCTTTACTTTATTAAATAACTCATCAATACAGGGTAAAGGGTATTAATTGATGGTAATCCATGCATATTCGCAATGTTCGATCATTTTTCTTAACAAAGAGAACTGGAGCTCCCCAAGGGGACACACCGGGTTGAATATACCCTTTATCAAGAAACTCTTGTAGCTTCATTTTCAATTCTGTTAGCTCCAGTATGCTCATGCAATAAGGGGCTCGAGAGACTAGGGCAGCTCCTGGAATTAACTCAATGGTAAAGTCTATGTCTCTTTTTTGGGGTAGGCCTAATATTTCCTTAGGAAATACATCCAGGAAATCTTATATCCCTTGTATACTTTCTAAAGTAACAGATTTCTCTTTAGAATCAACGTACCCTACTTGTATTGCATAAACATGGTGTAACACCCTCTAAGGTAAATGTGCATATAAACAACATAATAGGAATAGAAATACAATAAACATATCAGCCATCAAAATCCATATATATATATTAGTACATTTTCACATGAAAATCAAGGGAATGAATTTTTCGTTAATAAATGCAATGAACCAACCAGTGATGGGACTACCACATTCCACCCAACCATAGATTGGCTGAGCCAAGTCTCTCTTCATCCAATCACGCCCGTTCCATATTCCAAGCATGAATGTGGGACTCATAGAACTCATCAAAAAACACCAATCAATATGGATGCCACCAGAGTTCTTCGCCTACACCGTGACGAATTTGAGTGCCTGCTAGTCTCTCAGGCTTTACCGTGCATCCACAGTCTAATCCAAGGATCACTAGGCCATAAACCGAGACATATTTTGTAGGCTTTATCATGCATTCCATGCTAGAACCACTAGGCCCAACGGAGAGAAAATCCACTTCTTGGCTTTACCATATATCCTTCCATTCATTGGCAAGTATTCCTAGGCCCACCGAGGCACACAATCTGGCTTTACCACAACCCATAGTCCATTCAGGGGTCACTAAGTCAGTGGCTTCGTGCATATTTAGTCTAGTTCAAGGACCACTACCACCATGTGTTTCTCAATTCAGAGATCCATCACACTCAACTTCGAATCCAATCCAGAAACGCATGAGAGAACCCATCTCATCAAAGCTATCAGGAAATGGAAAGGCTAGGATGAAAATACTATCACATCTAGCAAAACCCATGCCATGGTATGAAATAAACACATGCAATCCCATGCATGCCAAATCTAGCAAGGAAAATACACATGCCAGTTGATAACTACAATGAATCTTGTTGTAGATGCTTAATCCAGCCTTTCCCTACTTGATCTTTGCTTCCTCTTGCCTTCTTTGCCTATCTTGCTCCAATTCCAAAGTGATCCAAGAAAAATCTAAGTGACCAAGAGTGTGAAAGAGAGAGAGAATAATGAGAGAGCTCCAAAGCTAAACTAACCACGTATTGCCCACTGACCGTCAAAAGCCTTTTTATTAAAGAGGCCTCTATTTTGTTTATTTTCCATTAGTTTCCTTCATTTTCCTCCTCACATGCAACCTATGACCTTTCACCTCCTTTTTCTCCTAATTTCCATTATTTTCCTCCATTTTCCTCCT
>APFE030896128.1:0-16938 GCA_000404065.3 Pinus taeda | reverse complement strand
AACCAAAAGGCTTTAAAAAAGAGTAGTTTACCTTTTTACCTATCCATGCTTCCTCTAGAACACCACCATCCAAGGAACTTGAAGACCCTCTGTTTATTAGATAAACAATAGTATCTACAACATCAGCCCAAAACTGTAAAGGCAATCCTGCATGCAATCTTGTGCACCTTGCATGCTCCATGATTGTTCTGTTCATCATTTCTGACACACCATTTTCTTGTGGTGTTCTTGGAACTATATTCTCTCTATGAATTCCATGCTCTGAAAAGTACCTACCAAACTCTTTGCTACAATATTCACCTCCATTGTCTGATCTAAGACACTTAATTTCATTCCTGTCTCAATCTCAACCAAAGCTTTCCATTTCTTGAAAGTATCAAATATATCAGATTTATTCTTAATACAATAAATCCAAGTTTTTCTAGTTTCATTATCAATAAAAGTAACATAATAACGATAGAAACCGAGAGATGATACCTAAGCAGGTCCCCATACATCTGTATGCACAAGCTCTAATTTTTTGTTCTTCTTCTCTTTCTCAACTCTAAGAAATCTGACTCTCTTCTATTTTCCAAAAATGCAATTCTCACAAAAGTCCAAATCAACATTCTTCAAACCTGGCAACAAATTCCTTGAGTGAAGAATCTTCATCCCCTTCTCACTGATGTGTCTGAGCCTATGATGCCATAATGCTACATCTGCTTCTTTGGAAGTTAAAGCATTAACAGAGTTAGAAATACCATTACATAAATACAATGTACCAACCTTTTCACCTTTTGTTGTTATGAGGGCTCCTTTGGTGACCTTCCAAGCTTTATCTATGAAAGTTGTCACACAACCTTTACCACCTAACTGTTTTGTTGAAATCAATTTTTTCTTTAGATCTGGAACATGCCTTACCTCCTTTAGTAGCCATTGGTTTCCATTCTGCTGTTTTACAAGAACCTTACCCATTCTAACAATTTTACAGGGTTTATCATCACCCAAACGAACTTGTCCAAAATCTCCTTGAACATATTCATGAAAGTATTTCTTATCAGCTGTGGCATGGAATGAGGCCCCTGAATCTACCAACCAGGAATCAGTAATATTTTCGAAAGAAAGAATCCAAGCATCTTGTAACACCTCAACTGCCACATTTTCTTCATGATTGTTTTCATGTTTTGCATCTCCTTCTTTTCCCTTCCGAGATCTATAGTCTTTCTTCAGGTATCCTTTCTTTCTGCATTTCCAACACACTATCCCCAATCTGGACTTGGATCTGCCTTTCCTAGATTTACTGAAATATCCTGAGCTCTTTCCTCTTTCCATTTTTCTTCCCCTAGACTCTGCACTCAAAGCATTACCTGATGTCTCACCAGAGATTTTCTGTCATATTTCCTCGCTAAGGATAGCACCAACAACATCATCAAACTTTAAAGTACTAGATCTAGACACAGAGTTACTAATGGCCATTACTAAACCATTCCAACTTTCTGGAAATGAGCACAAGAATAATAGAGCTCTAACTTCATCATAAAATTTTACCCCTACAGAACATAATTGAATTGTAACAGTATTAAAATCATTTAAATGATTTACAACACATCCACCTTCCGACATCTTCATATTAACTAATCGTTTCATAAGAAATACCTTGTTTGAGGCCGAGTGTTTTTCATATAGTTTCTCCAACGCCTTAATCAAACCCTCTGTTGTTGTTTCCTTTGAAATGTTGAAGGAAACTGACGTTGTGAGGCACAACCGTACTATTCCAAGTGCCTTTCCATCGAGAAGGTTCCATTCTTCATCTGTCATACCCGTCGACATCTTTCTTTTTCCACCCAATGGTAGGTATAGATCTTTCTGATACAAATAATCTTCCATATACATCTTCCACAGCGAGAAGTTTTGGCCGTTAAATTTCTCAACCCTAAACTTACCATCTTCCGCCATTGCTCCCACTCGCACTAGGAACCCTTGTTTCCTGCGAGTTTATCAGCCAAATAGACCTTCAGCTCTGATACCAGTTGTTAGAAAATTATATATTATAGAGAAATGGAACACATAAAATATTCCATAAATATAAACATAGAAAATGCATAAAACAAGAGAGACACAGATATACATGGTTCACAAAGTTTGGGTTACGTCCACCTCGAACAACCAGTCCATCCTTTCTATTATCTAGCAAAATGAAGAGACACAACCTACAGTAGGTCCGCTATAATATCCTCTGTTTTCTCTCACAGTCTCACCTTTCTGCTTCTCGCTCAGAGAATACACATCTATTACACATTCTCAAATACAATGCCCTCATACAAAGAGAGGGGTTACCTTCTAGAGCAAAAAACGCTAAACTAAACATAAGTTCTACTGTCAGATCATCTTCCTAATGAATGGCCCAGATTGACTAGAAATTACTATACTTTTACAAGGCAATTTTACAGCTATTTTTAGCTTCAGGGGCACTGCCCCCAGACCCCACAGCCGAGGTGGATCAGCCCCCCCGGACCCTCGCTGGGGGGACAAGTCCCCCCCGCACCCCCCCACATGGAGGGGTGTACAAACTTCCTGGGGTATACATCCAGCTGAAACAAAGACCTCTGAAGAATCATGCTCCACACACAACACTATCCCATGAATCTGGAGGAGATGAAATAGTAAGGGAAGAAATAAGAATATATTCAGATTGATTCACAGCATTTCTTTCATACATGGAGAATCTTCACTTCTTTAGAGGACGAGGATCTTCTTCATGGTCACTTGCAACATGTCTTCTTAATCTTTCATCTCTTCCATTGTGGTCATTTCTCTAGTCATTTCTTATTCTTTGATCATTGAACCTATTGTTGTTACTTCTAGTATTATAATGTGGTCCATTTTTCTTCTCAGGGCAATCTTGAGCATAGTGTCCTTTCTTATGAAAATTGTAACATTTGATGTTTACATATTCCTTTCTTCTACTTGAATTTTGAGGGGGAGGGATTTCTTGATGGACCTCATTTCCCTTTCTTCTTCTTCTTGTCATGAGTAGTCAATGCTGGAGGCTCTCCTTCTTCATTCTTTTGAATCCTTCCTCTTCACATCATCCTTGACTATTCTCGAGTGAGCTTTCCAACAATTTCATCAAATGACGAGAGGACATTGTTGTTGTTTATTGCAGTGATGAAGGTTTCTCAAACAGAAGGGAGACCTCTTAGAGTCACATCACCAATGCCTTGTCAGAAAAATATTATCCAACTCTTTACAATTGATCTTTAAGGCAAGATATACTCATTATGTAGGATTTAATGGATTCTCCTTTATTCATCTTGGTGTCTTTGAGTTTATCTTTCAAGGAGGTGATTTCATTCAATTTTTTTACCTCATACATGTCAGATATCTTATTATACATGTATTTAGACCCTCTAGAGTTTCCAACATATGCAAGTAAAGTATCTTGTAAACCAACAACTATAATTTGGTTTTCTTTTAACTCAACTTTTGTATTCTTGTTTTTGACAATATCAGAAGAAGTCTCCAAATGATTAGGGAATTTTCCTTGAATGTAATCCAAAACATCATTGTTATCAGTTATGATCTCCATCCTAACTTTCCATGCAGAAAAATTGGGTGAGTCACCCAACTTCTCATGAATAAGGAAGTCATCTTGACTTATACTAGAATGACTCTTTCAACTTTTCAAATATGATTGATTCAAGTCTTATCTCCTTTTGGGCTTGTCCTTCACCTTAGCTCTAATACCATGTTAATGTTCAAATTGTTCTATGTTGTATCGATTAATTTAGCCCAATTCCACACTTCAATTAGCAATGATTCCAATTACAATTAACCTTTCCATTCAGCAACAGTAATTAAAGATATAACAATAAATGCAATGAAAAAGGATATAATCAACACATCAAAAACAAGCACTAGATTTAGTCAAAGGCAAGGGAAAAAGCCCACTAGGGGGAAACACCTTGAAATTCTTCTTCTATTAGATTGTCATAAAATGTTCAGTAGATATTACAATGAGCCCAATACAATGTCATCAACAATACAACCCAAAAACATTTAGAAACAAGTTTCCTGTGTCAAATTATATAAGAGACAACTTCTCCAGCCTTCGGTCAACTACATATAGCTTCAATCAATGGTAAACTATAGTCAAACCCTGAGTCCCTTGTGTGAGGGGTGGAGAGAGTGGATATAGGATCCCAATTGATCTCTTGATTCCTGTGTGTTAGTGACTATAGCATAAATTGCTCAATGACAGGCCTATGACTATATCATGGCAACCCTAGATCAGTTGCGAGCCTCAGAACCTAAAATCTTGGACCTTTGTGAACCTCCTTTGTTGACATTTCCTCAGACTTGTGTCAACCAATCAGTGAGAAGAGTAGAAGATGCTTGGTTGGTGATTTCCAAATGAGCTCTATTTCTCTTGTATTTATAGGCTTTCATGGGTGTCCAACAATGTCCATTTGATGTTGAGGTCAACTTGTCCAAATGTGCATGTGTGGGTACATAATTAAAAATCCAACTTCTACTTGTCCAAACGAGGTGATCTTTAGGTCGATTTTTTTCCTCTCCAAAAAGAGGAACTCAATGCCATCATCCTATCCAACATATGAGATTTCCAAGGTAGAATTTGATTGTAGTTTCATATTTTAACAATAACACACTCTTCTAAGCTTGTCGGGAAGAAGTTGGGCTGCTAACTTGAGAGATGGAATATGACATTATATGGGAAGGATTGATTCTATACCATATATTAACTAAAATGAGTAAATCCTATAGTAATATTTACAGACATTCGATATGCCGATAAAGCAGGATATAACATGATGTGTCAATTGAACTTAGCTTTATTAATAGTCATTTAGAGAATTGTTTTAAGGGTTTTATTAGCAACTTGAAATTTCCCATTAGCCTAAGGATAATAAGAAGAGGAATGCTCCTATATGAATCCAAATTTAGAATCCATTTTAGACATCATCTTATTCTGGAAATGATTACCATGGTCAGTGACAATCTCTTTAGGGATATCAAAACGTGAAATGGCTTGATTTAAAAGAAAAAGTGTCATTTTCTCACCATCATTATTAAAGGTATGCATGGATTTGACCCACTTTTTAAAGTAGTCAAATACCATGATAATATATCTATGGCCCTTGTCAAGATCAGGTGACACATTGTAAAGTCTATTGCCCGTTTAGTGAATGGGTCAACAGTAAGAACAAGAAAAAGTGGGGCTAGATGAGTGCACATTTTTATGAGTGTACAACTAACGAGGATGAAAGTTCTTGACTACTTTAATACAATATTTGAAAATTGATGGCCATAAATACCCTGCACATAAGATCTTTTGTGTTGTTGTTATCCCAAATAGGTTACCATCATAAGTTGCATTATGAAAATCATTCAGAACTGATTCAACCTCTTCCAAGTTTAAACATTGTCTTAGGATTGATTCAACCTCACAATGATATAATGTATCACTGGTAATCAAATAATTATTAGCAAGATGATGTAATTTTCGATGATCATCATTATAAAATGAATAAGGTAACTTCAAAGTTTGGAGATATACTATTTTTTCTCCATACAAAGGATCTTGTGAGGAGATCATGAAAAGGTATTCATTGGGAAACGATTCCTCAAACTAGATTCATGATCACAAGGCAGTTTTGAAATCAATTTTGTGAAAAACAAAGATTTATTTGATTTTTCAGACATAATCAAGATAAAATTCTTACAAAATCAAATTACACTTGTATTTTCCCCCAACCACTTTCCTACTAAGAACAAATTGAAAAGGATTGACATAAGCAACTACGATGGTTTTCCTTAACAAAATATAATGATGGAGCCATCGAATAACATGAACTGCGACCAAATCCAATTTATCAACATGAGAATATCAAAGTTCAAGGCATTCCAAGCCAAAAATTAGGTAATATATAACATGTTATTTAAATGAATCATCTTCCTAAACCAAAACCATACCAATAATAGATTCTACCAACACAAGATACAAAAAACAATCTCTGCTATAATTTGGTGGACTGAGTAAAGTAGAACATGTTAATTCTTTTCTAAAAGAATCAAAAGGTTACTGAGTGATTTCATCCAAAATAAATAGAACTTCATTCTTAAGTAAACTCATAAAACTCTTAGTTGTCTCAACACAATTTATGTTAAATATTCGTAAAAAATTGGCTTTACCATGGAGACTTCGAAGTTGACGTACATTGGAGGAAACTGGATTATTCCTCAATCTTTTAGGGGTAAACCCTAATCCCTTCATTTTAAACTATCAATCTCAACAATCGATGTGATGTTGCAGTGAATAAACACTTATGAGGATTCAATAAGATTTTATAATGATGACATGTTTCAAAAATAAGGTGAAGATAATGTGGATGTTCTATTATTTTTCGAGAGCGAGTAACTAGGTCATCCAAGTAAGTTTCTATAATATGTTTGATGTCATGGAAAGCATAAGACATAGCCTGCTGAAAGGTGGCTCCAACATTTTTAATGCCAAAATGCATCTTCCTATATGAAAATGTACCCCACGACAAATAAATTTTGTCATATATTGATCTTTGGGACAAATTGTAATTTGATTATATCTAGAGAATCTATCCATGAAGGATAAAATGTCATTTCCGGAAAAATCATTAATATTTTGGTCTATAAATGGAGTGGGGAAATTGTCTCTCAGAAAATATTTATTGATGTCCATAAAATAAATGCATACATAAATATTTCCTTATTTCTTGTTAACCAAAACAAGATTTGAAACACATTCTATAAGAGGAACAAGGTAAATGAAGCATGATTTAAGTAATTTCTCTACTTCTACCTTAATAGCTGCATCTTTCCTAGGTTTACCGGTAGAAGCTTATGGTCATAGGATCAATCCTGGGCATTTCCTCATAAGACCAAGTGAATGCATCACAAAATATTTAAAGAGATTGGTATAAATATTTGCCTCTTCAGGGGAACAATCAACTCCTATGAAGACACTTTCTATAACATTGGGATTCTTGGAAATGTTCACAAGAATAGTTTGTGAGATATTAGCCATGTTTCCTTTGCTAAAAATATGTGATGGAGCCAAAAGGTTTAAAATTCTATGAGAATTTCCATGTGAGGTGGAACAATAAAAACTTAACTCAACCTTTTGCAAGTCGGGGAGAAAATAAGACCAATGATTCAAATCATCCCGCTATATTTGTACATTTGTCATTGCTTCTAGAATCACCTCTTTAGATGGGAAAATGATATCTAGACAATGAATGTCCATATTCGAGTTAATTTTTGTAACATCTCTAGTGAAAATTCCATGTAATAATAGTTAAAAAATAATAACCACGGATGAATGGGACACTTATTCCAAGTTGAATGACGGGAAATAAATCCTAAGGGGGTGTTCATTTGGTTTTTTATAGCTAAGGAAATTGGCAAAGGCAATGGATAAGGCATTGAAAGGAATTTTGGAACATTTATTTATGAAAATAAGGAAAATTGGGAGAAAAAGGAGGTGAAAGGTCACATTTTGGATGTGATGAAGAAAATGAATGAAATAATGGAAAATAAAGAAAATAGAGGCCTCATTCATAAAACAGCTTATGAGGATCAATTGGTAACATTTTTCAGTGCAATGTTTGAGCTCTCTCTCTCATTATTCTCTCTATCTTGTTGAGTGATAAAAGATGTCTTTTTAACTCCTAATTATCTTCACATTAGTTATCAATCCAGGTAAGATTTTCTATTTCAAGAGTACACAATATGTGGCGGTTGTTTACTCAAGATTAATGCTTCTAAATTGTAGTACAGTTCTTTCAAATACAAGAGTAAATGGATGCAACTAGTGAGATCTAATTATAATTAAAATACAACTCAATCCTCAAACTAAATTAGACATTCCTCAAAGTAACAACAAACATCAGTCAAGGATACAGTAGAAATAACTCATTCCTCTTTTAACTGAGTTAATTCAAATCGAATACAATCATCAATAACCAATATAAGCAGTAAATGATCCCAATCTAAGAGCTTTGACAACAATAGTCAATGTTCTTTAGAGTTGATAATCTTAGCCAGGATATGTAATTGAATGACTAAATCTAACATAACAATAACAGAGTGCTAAAGCAGATAGCTAGATCGGAGATAATAAGAACTTGAATCAATATTACTGCAGAATGTAAAACAGAGCAAACTCGTTAAGACTAGAAATATGAAATAGCAAAGCGATGTGATTATAGTAAGTTGAAATCAAACCAAACCATCACACGGTAGAAGTCATAAAAGAATGGTATAGGAACAACAAGTGAATCCACCAAGATTAGTAGATGAGAAGGAACAACAACCACTTTATATATTAATCATTGCAAAATAGTTACAACCAGTTCACAATTTGCTTTAATTGCAAGAGTCAATGATCAAAGTTACAAATACAATAGTAATTCTTGAATGACGTCTCTTTTGTCTGCTTACAATCGATGCCTTTTATAATGGAAAAGAGGTCAAAGATAAATAGTAAAAACGATCCCTTGGGATCAAGAGATCCTGAGGGATTCGCACAATATTCCATCTTCAATTAACGTTTCTTCCTTGCAATGATCCTGACATTGATTTCATTCTTATCTGTAACTGCATGCTCCATCCTTGGCTTGCTTTTCTTTTCACTGTCCCTTCGCTGAGGAATAGCGGTTGTTCCATTTCATCTTTTTCCTACATAAAGAGGGATAACAGTCAACTAAATCATGATGATAGATAATTTTCTTATTTTTACCATAATCCTGTGATATATTAACACCTTAAGGCATAGAATGGATATAACTAAAGAAAAGGATGATGAAATAAATAATATATTCATACCTTTTCCATGACTCAACATATCTCTCATACTATTGGATACTTAGAGTTTTCTTGGATCACTCTTGGAGGGTGTGGCATACTTGGATTCTTGGAAGGTATCGACATCAACAACTACATCAGATTTTCTTGCAAGTACCGAGCTGCATCTATGATTTCTTCACTAGTTTTGACATGCATCGCATATGCATGTGAATTCTTGGTCATGATCTGTCATTAGCATGGAAGATTTCATGGATTGATAGTTGATTGCCCAACCTTGCCATTTCCTAGATTGCCATGGAGATTGTGTGTTTAGTTTCATGATTTTTTTTTGGTTGGTTCTCATGATTCCTTAGCTTGGGTTGAGTTATTAGTTCCTAAAATCTCTAGTTGGACAAATGCTTTGGAAGCCCTATAACAACTTGGGTTGATTTACTAGTCCTAGAAGCCTTGGTTGGAAAAACGCTCTGGAAGCCCTTGGTGGGTTGGGTTACTAGTCCTGGAAGCCTTGGTTGGACAAACATTCTGGATTTCCAACGACAAATGCGGGTTGGGTTACTAGTCCTAGAAGCCTTGGTTGGAAGAAACACTCTATAAGCCCTAGAAGGCTTGGATGGAGACCAATATGATGATTGTTTTGTGATGTCCAGCCTTGAGGTGGAATCACTATTTGATGAGTTGAGGTGGATGGCCTCTGGGATCCGTGGATGAATTTTGATTGATGTTTTCTATGAGATCCCACATTCATGCTTGGAATATGGCATGAGGGTGAATGGATGAGGAAAGATTTGGCTCAATCATTCTATAGTCGGTTGGAACGTGGTAGTCCCATCTTAGGCTGGTTCATTGCATTCATTAATGAGAAATCCATTCCCTTGATTTTCATGTGTAAATGTATTGAGGTATTTATGGATTTGATGGCTGGTAAGTTTATTCTATTTTTGTTCCTATGATGTTGGTTATATGCACATTTTATGCCAACAATTATGTATGGCTATAAACATGTTTTTACTTGTATGTGAATGGATTATGTGTCTACGACCTAATGCATGATAATGCAACAAATGGCATAAGGGAATAATCATTCATAGTGATTCTCAGATAAATATGAGACCGCTACACTTAACTCTATTATTTACACCTATAGATTACATGTCAATGATATGTTTAACAGAATGCCTATCATGGCTAGTGGGGATCCAGTCAAGGTCTTGAACAAGTATTGATTTAATAATTTCATTTCCATGTTACTTTACTGATTTGAACAGATGGATCAGTTCTAGGCAGTGTCCTAGGCTCTGAGCCTGAGAAAGTGGCTTAAATCCCGAGGTCACTGGCATAACATTGAAAACTTTGCTTTGTAAAGGGTGGCAGGAAGGCCTTTTAAGAGTGACTTTAGGTTGTTGGTCACTCCCTTTCCCATAGAATGAGAGAAATTATGGCCTAAGAGATCTAAAACAATACTGGGACCCACGGACAGGGTGTCTGAGTGGCTGACTTATCTTCTTAGGGTTCTCTTGATGATGTTGGATGTCTGTATGGTGGGTTTCAGTGGATTCCACTTCCTTAATGTGACTTAGGAGGTTAAATCATATCATAGTGGCCTCTCATCGCATGGTTACCGCAACTAGCCGATTGCTTGGGTAGATGTGGGAGGAGGGTGTTATAGAGTGGTGTCAGAGCATGGGTCACCCCTCATAATGGATGGGCTATGTGTTGGTCATGCATGCTTGTTAGTTGCATGTGTGTCTCTTACACTTATATGCTTGTTACATTTGCTTGATTATTGATTAGGGTTGTAGTATGGTTATCATGGAGAATTTGATATTGAATTCATGAAATGCATTGTCATAAGTATGTGACTGGCAGTGTATGGATTTTATATTGCTTACATGTTGATTTTACGGTGCCTACTTACGTCCTTGTATGTTAGGTTACATTCTCGAATATTTGGACTACATGTATCAGCCTTGTAGGTTGATTACAATATTTAATCACTTATGTTTGACTACATGTGTTTCTGCATAGGTGTAGTTGATTTGGAATTGCTTATGCATATTGTTGGTTGCATGTGGAAGTGGGTACAATGGAGTAATGGTTGTTTTCATTCATGAGGTCATAACATGCATTGTTGATGTGGCCTTGCATTGATGATTGGATCCTAGTTAGAGTGATCTTTACGTTTTGATACATTTATTGGTGTATGTCTATATGTTGTTATGATTATGTTATACATGTATCACGCTGATTTGTTGATCTTACAGAAAAGGTATCCTCCCCAAGTTGTACTAAGGTACGTTGATTTATTCTGATTTGATTTATCTAACATTTTATGCCTTGCAAGAAGAAATATCAAATAGCTAGCAATATGGTTGACTACAAAGACTATCCCTAGAATTCTGAAGAGCAATATGGTGTTGGGAACTCCTATGACTTGGCAGTCACACTAAGAAGCCTAAAGGAGGAGATAAGGAGTTGTAAGGTAGATAATGAAAAAATCATATAGTCACGGGCAATGTTAATAGAGGTGAATGTAGTAATACTTCAGAGCTTTTCATATTTGTAGTGACAAGGACCACTACAGATCAGTCATGAGCAGGAAGATAAAACTAATGGGGCATACAATAGTGGATCACATGGTGGTCGTTGATCAGATAGAGATGATACAGTTAGAGATGGTAGATTTTTGGACACTTCAAAGAGGGGAAAGGGTAGACACAGGTATGATTCTAGTTTTGATTCAGATAGGCACTATGATCGTCATCTCTATACTTGCCGAATTATAGGGAATACTTGTCGGGTGAGTTTAACAAGGCAAAGCCACCTAATTTTGATGCAGAGATAAGGAGAAGGCTAAGATTCAAATATTCATTAGTGGACTACTAGTTGCATTCAAATACAAGATTGAATTCGATGTGCCTAGATCATTGGAGGAGGCCATTTGAAAGCTAAACTACTATGAACAATCAAAGTGAAGAACTAAGACTAAGCCAGACTGGAGAGGTAATGAAAAGAATAAAGGAAATGGGATAAAAAGAGAGAAAGGCCACAGGGTACTGATAACAAGGAGAATGTTGCACCACCTAAGAGTTTCAATGCGTCAAATAGAGGATAGGGACATCAATCTGAGGAGAATAAGAAGGGTGGAGGATGGAAGCTTATTGAGTGTTGGACTTTGGAAAAGATCATCGTAGGAGGGATTGTCCATAGAATTAGGGTGGTAGAGCCCAGATATATAGTGCACATCAAGCACAGGCTATTGGAGATGTAGGCCAAAGTATTCCTTGTAACTATGTAGCCATGGAGAACAGGCAAGTAGAACATTAAGAATATATCATTGAGATGGATGGTAAGATTTGTGATCAAGTTATCTCTATTTTGATTGAGCCTGGATCTAATTATAGCTCTGTTAGTCTTGACTTGGTGGATAAGTGTGGTTTGAATAAGTAGTTGCATGTAGAGTCTTGGTTAGTGTAGTTGGCTACAAGTACGATGAAGTGAGTTCATAATTAGCTAAGAACTTGAACATTTGACTTAAATGGTATGCTTACTGCAACACTTTGAATTTATTATCATTGGGTTCATACAATATATTGTTGGGCATGGATTGGTATCTACATAGAACTAGGGTCGATTGCTATGACAAGGCCATTGAATGTGTTGATGACAATGGAGAACCAAGAGTCTTGCAGGGCAAGAAGAAGGCCACATCAATTAGGATGGTGACAAATATGCAAGAAAAGAGTAGCCACAAGAAAGGGTGCAGGATATTTGCAATACACATTTATAGTGATAAGGGTAAGGTGGTTGGGGGTGCAGACCTGTTGAACAAATACCCAATTTTACAACAAGTTGGGGATGTATTTCTTGAGGAAATTACAAAGTTTCCACCTGTTGTGCTTTGCAAACAACCCCCCATTTCATATTATTTTTATTCACAAAAAACATTAAAATATGAAATAGGTCCCTTTAAAAATAAAATTGATATCAAAACTTTTACTTTATAAAAGTCCGATAATCAAAGGAGCGCTTTATGAATAAACCCTTAAAAGCAATATCTTTTAAAAAAAAATGAAAATAATGCGAATATTCAGTTTATTGCGATAAAGCTATCGGCGATATCGCAATCGGCAATCCCCTTGTGCACCACTTAAGCGCCCCATACCAAAGCCCCCGATGCGATAAGCTATCGGCGATCGGCAATCGACACATCCCCTTTATATTACAAGTATTGTGCATATGCCTTTTGCCGATGCGATATCGCAATCGGCAATCGGCGGGTCCCCTCGTTTCATCCTTAATGCGCATATGCCTTTCGCCGATGCGATATCGCAATCGGCGATCGGCAATACTCAAAGCATTGTTAAAGCCAGTCATGCGCCCCCTCCCGATGCGATGCGATAAGGCACAGTTCTCAAGAAAAAGTCGTTAAAGTGATTGGAAAGCCCGATTTAATGGTAATTAAGGCATAATCACTCTCGCTCGGCCACCAATACGCCCATTACATGCTTTAAGAGATCTTTCGACCGAATATTGGTATAATGGGCATTTATAAGGTGGCAGGCTCTATACGGTCGCTTAATGAATCCATGTCCTAAGATCTGCCTGTAGATTGTCTCCGTGCCGGTTTTACAAAAGAAAAGTATATTAACGTTCATCTTTTCATTTGCTATCAACTGTGAGTTTTATTGCTATCTCTGTGTTACGCCAAAAATCGCCTCTCTATGCAGAATACAGTTTTTCAAAGAATTTGGGCACGATGGGTAAAAAGTCGAAGAAAGTTGCAGGTGTTTCCAATCCACCAGCTGCACCACAAGCAGTAGTAAATAGCAAGAAGGGCATGATATCCGACACAACATGCGCAGGCCTTTCCAGAACAACTTGGCAAGGAACTTATGACTTGTTAGAGGCCGAGAAACCAACGCAGGTGGTAGACGAAGCTACCGCAGATTCATTGAAGAAATCAGAGTGCACTCTTAAGGATTTGGCTGATTCCTTCCTCCATAGGATAGCGGCAAGGGAACAAATGCTCCCATATACCGATGTCGTGAAATGGGCAATTGAAGAAATCCCCATCATAGACTGAACTTTCATCGCAAAGGACGGGAGAATTTTTGGGTCATTTAAGCCAGAAGATTTGAGGCAAATGTATCATTTGCCTAAGCCAGAGAAGATATATAATAGCGCCTTTTTGGAGAAATTCGCAAGCGAGAACGAGATTGAGTTCGAACCTATCAAGGACTGGAGGTAGAATCCACAAAAGCACAAGCGTGAATCCTCCGGTAAGTACTCAGTCGACTCTTTGTGTTCTCCTTATTGGTACGCCAGTATAATGATGTGTAGATTGTGGGGTTTGCACGACTCTGCCATTTTTACCATTGAAATGGTTCCTCTCATGGAGGCGGCAGTGAACAGCATAATTATGGATTGGGCCACTATCCTTTCAGATAAGCTAGCATTAGCTGTTAGTGACTTTAGGAACAAAACTAGAGTAATTGAGAGGAAAATTCCCCCGTTCTACTACAGTGCATATATCCTGGATACCTTGTTTTTTAATTCTAAATTCCCTACTCTTGGTTGGAGGTGGACCACACAGGACCCCTCGCCCATTCATATTTACCATCGCAAGATGTGGAAGTCATCCCATAAAAGCCATATATATCAGATTTGTAATGGTTTCATGATTCCTGTTTATTATGCAATTTTTGATAAGCCTATTCCAAGGATCTCCTACCTAGCCTCTTTTGACTTGCCAGCAGTAGGTAGTTGGTTTGGAAAAGAGTATTTTACTTATGTTAGATTCTTTGGCAGCCAAGCCAATCCTCATGTCCTCCCCCTATATGTTCCTGACAAACTGCTAGCAAGGGAAATTGCCTACCAAATTTCAGCTGAGAGCACCACACAGACTCTCAGGAAGGAGAAGAAAAGGGGCTGGCCTACTTTTCCCTTCAGATGTGGAGTCTTCACCCTGCATGATCTAAAAAATGTGGAAAAAGAGGCCAAGAAGATTCAAGCTCTAAATCTTGCCACAATTCCGAATAGAGCATTTGACCCAAAGAAAACTGCATATGCCGCTTTGGAACATGCCAAATTAGCGACATTCGATCATAAGGAAGATATGTTCGATGATGTTTTCTCTACAACCGAATCGATATTTCAAGCCAAACATCTCGCCAAGATGTGATACAATGATGAAGAGTTGATTGAGTTTAATAAACTCAGGTAGCAGAGGTTGCAAACTATGCCTCTAGATTTATTAATCCCAAACAAAGCAGCATCATCAAGCGAGCTTGGCCAACAACAAATAAAGGAACCTCCTGCTACAACCAAGACCAATAATAATGAGCAGGAGGAACAGCAAAAGAAAGATCGAGAGGAGAAGCTGAAGAAAGAACAACAAGAGCGCTTAAGGAAAGAGCAGGAGAAGCTAAGGAAAGAGCAGGAGGAGCGCTCAAGGAAAGAGCAAGAAGAGCGCTCAAAGAAAAAAGAGGAAGATAGACAGCGTAAAGAGCAGGAGGACAACCAGCAAAGAGAGTAGGCAGAGATGCGGCAGAAGGAACAGGAGCAGCAAGAGAAGGAAAAACAAGAACAATTGCTAAGGGAGTCTCAGTCTAAACAAACCACCACCGATACTAATAAAGGTGCTATTAGAGACCCTGAACTGCAAAAGGAATGGCAGCAGTTCAGCACCATTATCAGTGGAGGGAAAGACTCACAGAATACTGATACTCCTAAAAGCAGCAGTGTACAGGATGATACCTCATCTCAGGCTTTGAGCGGAACCAGCGGCCCACCTAAAACTAAGGATGTAGAAATAATTCCCAAAGGTCCTAGTGACCAAATCACTCTACAAGTAGAAGATATTCCTCCATTGGATGTCTTCTACAGCCCAAGGCACAGAGCCGTGGTAAAGCGATCGAGAAAGAGATGAAGGCTTGATCAACCTTCCATCTTTCCAGAACAAACGGTCATGGGCAATGTAGTGTGGAAAGAGAAACTGGATCCCTCCGATGACCTAACTAAATTGTCACAGTATGCTGGAGATTACTCAGCAGCAACTATCGACAAGGCATCGGAGGTTAGTCTTCTATTAAAGACTAAAGACCAGGAAATCTCTACATTGCAAACAGAATTAGCAGATGTAAAATAGAGGGTAATACAAGCTGAGGAACAATTAGCAGAACAATAGCAGAAGGCAGCGCGTGCAGGCAAACAGTTAGTAGAGCAACAACAAATAAATAGCCAATTGGCTCAGCAATGGGAGTTGGAGAAGCAGAACATTAATCATGGTTAGCATGAGTTGACGGAGGCTTTGGAGCAATTAAAAGCGACGAATAAGCAATTGTTAAAGACCAAGGATGAGCATATCGCCCAAATTACAGCGCAGTTAGAGAATATCAAAGGAGATTCGCAGATAGTGGAATTCATAAAAGAGGCGATGTTAATCAACAATGCGCTTATAGCGCAAGTTAAACTCTTGGCTCAATACCTCTCTCAAGCGGAACCACTCTGCAAATTAACTACAGCTGTAAATGAACAGGTAGAAAAGGCAAGGGATGACTTGAATCAAGCCGATGAAGCTATTACAGCATACCTCGAATGGCAAGATTCAAAGTCAGGAAAAGCCTCCAATTTGCCAAGAATACTTGAGGTTCATAAGGACATACTATTCACAGAGTGGCACACACAGGTGTTGAAGGCAGAAAGGGCAGCTTCAAGGTGTAGATTCACTTCTAATAATTTGATTGATCTAGTTAACGATACACTCTACATAGCAAACATCGTTTCCCAGTGTACACCCGAAAAGGTTACTACAACAAATACATTGGAGCAGACGTGTTATCCAGAATTAGAAAGCAGAGGAAGGTTAATCACCGGGGTTAACAGTTTAAGCATAGAAACATATTAGCATTTCCTAATCAAGCCTCATGAACAAAGAGCCGCCCTCAAATGCTTAACCGATGTCGTTCAATGTATGATCCCCGACATCCAAGATGCCACCTACGCTGCCCAGCTCAGTTCGCGGCTCAACAAACCTCCTGAAATTGAGCCAATGCTTGCCATCAATCAACTCAGGTTCAAAGGGAAGCAGCCGACAGA
>APFE030896127.1:0-13492 GCA_000404065.3 Pinus taeda | reverse complement strand
GAGGTAAGTTGAAGGGTATTTTGTTTTTCCTTTTGAGATTGGGTTTCGCTGGAAAAATTTGCATGCAGGTAGATGAAGATTCAAGGACAACATCAAGCGAGCATTCAAGAGCTGAAGTATCAAATCAAAGGAATCATTGCAGTGGGACATCCTTTAAAGACATGACAGCCATCTGTATATTGTGAAGAAGTGTCAAGGCCAAGAGTCCTCATTGTAAAGTTGTAAAAGAGTCATTTGTAAGAATGTCATCATTGGAAGAGTCATTATTGTAAAAGAATCAATCTGCCTACAGTCGAAAAGGCATTGTTGGGAGGTATAGGAGTCTTTGTTGGGATGATGTCATGGTTGGGTTGCAGGTCATAGTGTGATTGGGTGATTGGTCAAAATCATTGTAAATCATATTGTATCGTGGATCATTGTCCCTGGTACGGGAATCCACACTCTTATCACATTTCAGTCATTATAGGGTGGCAGGGAGGTGCTAGGCAGGTGCATGAAGTCGCCTACAAGTTGGAACCTGTGAACACTTCAGGGTGGTAGGTTGGTCTAGGGTGTTGGGGCATCCATTCAGTTGATTACTGAAGAAACCAGGGCATTGGGGCGTCCTTCCAATGGGAGCTGGAGAAGAATGTTTTTTTAGAATTCTAGGAAGTTGTTGCTTTCATTTCAATTGGCGCTGAAGATTAAAGTATTTATTAGAAAAACATTCGATGGTTTTGACCCAGAGGGGGTTTTCCACCTAAAATTTTTGTGCCTCTTGTGTTCTTTTATTTACTGTTATTATTGCATAAACATTAATAATAATTGAAGATTAACTAATGCTCTGAAAAGATTTAAAAGTGCTAATTGCTAAGGAAAATTGATTCACCCCCACCCCTCTCAGTTTTTTCCAACAAGAATCACAGTTTCCGAGCAGCTCCTCAGACAATGCGAGTAGAGCATGCGCTAGGCTTGCGCAAAGGATGACGCAAGGGCTTTCGAGTGGCCCAGACAGAGCCACATTTTGGTGCGGGATCAATTGCCAAATTATTTTGATGAAGGATTGTCAGTTCAAGCATCTAGATTATTGTACTTGGATTTTGCTCATGCATATAATAAAATAAATCCTCCTCTGTTGCACAGGTTGTCCTTCGAGGTTTTCCCGGGGACTTTTGTCCGAAAATATTGGTGTCATTTTTATTGTGTGTGTGTGCATCTATTTTCTCAGTTCTAGTTTATTTTTCGCAGCATCATTTTATTGTGAAGAATTGCAGTGTGATTTATTCATTATTGTCGTAACAATTAAACTGCATTTATTCGTTATTGTCATTATTCCAGTTGTTGCATTTCAAGAAATTTTCACAGTGTGAAATATAATTTCTAACAGCTCAGACAAATTATGGTGGATAAATGAACTTAGTTCTACAAAGACAAGCTCAAGAACTCTAAGCCACATACCAAGACACTTGTAGTAACATTTAATTCAAAAGTCTGAAGACCACAAGCAACTAAAGACAAATCAATGTTCTTAGATGACCGATGTGACACTTGTAGTAAAATTTAAGCCATGAGTTTCAAGACCACGAGCAACTAAAGGGTTAGCAAAGCTATAGTTAAAAGACTTAAGACACCAAAATGTCAGACCAGTTGGTAATCAAAACCAAGGTAAAAGCTCACAGGCACAAATATTTTCAGATCACTTTTCATTAGAATCGTTAGTTTAGAAAATTATTTCTGCAATAACTAATACTTGCTTGCGTCACAATACTGCTCATTATTGGTGAGTAGTTTATAATCAATCAATGCTTATTTTTAACTCACAAATTTCATCAATGACAGTAGTGCACACTATCTTAAATCACTAAAAATCTCGAAGATTGAGGTATACCGTTAAAGAGCATAACAAATATTTAATAGCATATAGTCAGCATGAACAAACAACATGCACGGTAGCAAATAGAACATATTACAGTAAATGAAATTTGAGAAGTAGACCAGCAAATGATAAAATAGTCAGAGATGAAGAGAAAGCATGGAGAACATGAAAACTCAAACGGGCTTGCATGTAGACTGGATGCAGCTTTCTAAAATAGCTATCCAACTCCAAATTCTAAGTGATAAAGAAATGAGGAGAATTTATATAGACATGTACTTTAGAATGATTGAACTAAAATCTGTTTCAATATGTTTAACTTGAATATGCAAGTTATTGATTTTAAATCTCTTCGGAAATCTTACGATGGATTAAGGAAGCAGTTTACTCTGCATATCACATGCTACCCTGCTTCGTAGAGCCACCCCAAGGTTCTTGTTTTCCTCTTACACTGTGGTTGCATTTATTCTTCAGTTTATAAGCATGGAGAAGAAATCCATGTCACAAAAAGTAACTACTGGAGACTAATCCGACCCTTTATACATGGTTTTAATGAATTATTGAGAAAGCCCATAGATAAAAAAATTACGAGACGTGTACCATGTCTGTATAGTTAGATTTTCTCGAGCCTTCATCACCACCATAGTACATGTGATATTTTTCGTACCTACAAGGTTATAGAAAAAAATCAATTTTCAATTTGAGATCG
Organism: Pinus taeda; assembly: GCA_000404065.3. Lineage (NCBI taxonomy): Eukaryota > Viridiplantae > Streptophyta > Pinopsida > Pinales > Pinaceae > Pinus > Pinus taeda. Next base: position 10,931 of record APFE030896127.1, on the reverse strand, counting down.
CATAGAAATTCAGAATCTCAACTAAATATAGTCAACAAAACTCAATTAAAGAAAAATACAGCTTCCAGCACTCACTTTGAAATTATTGCTGATGTAAAGACAGACTTCTATCGTATTCTTATAGATGTAACATAACTCTTATTTCCAGTCCAACAAAGTCAATGAGTTTCTTTTGGAACTAAGAAGAATTCTATCTCCTGTTTAGTTTGTATTATATGGCACTACCTGTGCTATCATAGTACAATATTGTACATAACAATGTTGTCAGATTCAAACTCTTTTAAGACTACGATGGCCTGTGACTCGGCAAGACTCGGCAACTCCTTTCAGTTTTGGTAAAGAGAAATAAAACTCAAAATATGGTAAATTTTGTGCGCTTGAAAGATATACTAATGACATTTCCAATTCATATAAATTATTAAACCACAGTCTATGCAGAAATTCATAACATCACCTCATAAAATATCATAACACAACATTTGACGCTTGATATTTGTATGCAAAACAGAAAACTGAAAGATGATTCCATAACCAAATTCACAAATATTATTCAATTCAAATTTCAAATACATAACTCTCGTAGTCTTATAACGTAAATAGAAAATCAAAATAGGAAGTGTCTTCAAGTCCAACTTGAGATAGGTTAGCCACTAGCATGGTAGGATACAGGTTTGGCATCATTCATTTAATTTTTAAATTTATTTCTTTTATGGACCAGGTCTGTAGGCTGAGATGTCAGTCTACAGGCCTGTAGGCTGATTACAACCTACAGGCCAATTTATCTTACATGACTTTGGGATGGCAGCCCAGCCAGCCTACAGGCCTTTAGCCTGAGGCTGTCATCCTACAGGACTGTAGTCCGCTAGTATAAACTAAAAAGCATAACTAAGTTACTTTGATACGTTGAAATTGCAAATGTACCTTGGTCGCTGTTTTTGGGTCAGCGGAGCCTAGGTCAGACTCCCAAGTCTGAGGCCAAGACTCCCGAGTCTGGCAAGTGGGGAGTCTGCGAGGAGGGTCTCTGGGAGTCACTTATCCCAGCGCTGACTTGGTGAGACTCGGCCAGACTCAGGAATCTGAAAGAGTCTGACAACACTGGTAGATATTACTCAGGAGTGTGAAGAGAGCCTGGCAACACTGGTACATAATATCTAGGTGATTTAATATCAACTTTATTGTTTTGTTGGAGCAAATGACGAGGACAACAGCACAACAACTTTTAGTTGCCATGGTAAACCCATGTCAGATAGTTCATAGTTGAACTATATAGCTAGGCGAAGATGACATTGAATACCCCCACACACAAAACCATATGTTCTGGCAACACGAAATGAGAATTGAAAAAGAAAGGGGGCTAAAGGGCTAAAAGGTCTTGAGGGATAAGAAACATGAACACAACCCAACATATACTATGCATATAAAATTGATCAGTAATGTACTAATGTAGTGTCTATACAGGAACCGAAATGAGAAAGGGAACAGAACGAGAAACAGATCTCCTCGTCATGTTGTTCGTAACGTATTCAAAACGTAAGTGTCTAGACAGGAACCGAAATGAGAAAGGGCACAGAACGAGAAACAGATCTCCTCGTCATGTTTCTCATAACCTATTCAAAACGTGCACTAGAAGAAATCCAGTTCTACAATTCTTGGTGGTGAGGTCATAATTTTTTATTGTTTAAATTGCATTTTTTAATGTACAGATAGATCAGCCCCCAAAAAACCCTGGGCACTCGGCTCGGCTGGTCCAAATTCAACAACTCAAATCCCAGCGAAAAAGCAAAAGGTAAAATATTTAGATTACGCTCATAGTAATCAGAGAGAGGACTGAAAACAGGTCGAAACCCCTAAAATAGATCCAAGGAAACCCCAGCGATTAAGCATTGCGCTTGGAATTTCAATGTTTTTCCATAGCCAAGCCCAGGTTGGCATTTGATTGTCAGATTAGAAACTTCTATAACAGCTCTAGACATCTTTGGAAACAAGTAATTGAATACCATTAATATTTCCCACCAGATGAGATACCTAATCTTTTGGTAGCATGCAGTTACTGTGTTTACAATAAAACAAAGTGTAGGGAGTCAAGCGTAACCCTCCCCTTGCTATGTGACAACGGTCTGTACCTCTTTGTAGATTATAGAAGTAATGGCGTAAGCCTACCCCTGTCACGTGACCATGGTATTTAGCTCCTTGTAGATGATAAAAGTAACAGCTGAACCAATACCAAGCAGCCTAATAACAAGGTCAAGTCAGTATTCATGTGGAATGAAACCTCAACATAGGGATACGCCATTGCAGCAAGATCCAAGATAGCCTGTAACATCACACGTTTGGACTCCAGGGTGATAACCTCATCTACAAGAAAATGCTCCTACGGCTCTTATAACAGAGTACTCTAGCTAGTCGCTACTAAAACCAAGCCGTTTCTAGACTGTGACTACTAAACTTCAATCTTTATTCTTTCATTGCTCTTCAAGGAAAAAACGACCAAGCTTACAAAAACATCAATGGATTCCACGAATCCTGTAGAAAGTTTCAAAATTTTCAGTCTACTGCAGAGTGAGGGCCTTGTCAAAACTCCGGCAACCTGCAAGCAACTGCTCCTACTGCTCTTAAAACAAAGTAACTGTAGCTTGCAGCTACTGCAAAAGCCAAGCCGATTACACATTGTGACTGCTAAAATTCGGTCGCTATTCTTTCATTGCTTGTCACGAAGAAAACATCAATAGATGCCAAAAATTAGGAGATATATTACAAAAACATCAATGAATTCCGTAGATTCTGTAGGCCTTTCTTCATCAGAGCAACTTTGAGAAGAAACAATCCAAAAAGTTCAAAAAATCTTTGTAAATAGCTAGTAAGAATCCAGATCGTTTTCACTCCTAGAGAATGGCGACTTATATTCTCAGACATAGCGCACCATATCCAGGGCCTTGAAAAACCTTCATACTCATTTTCACTGTGTTTTTTGAATTCTCGGGCTTACAAAACCCTGGCCCGTCACAAAACACATTCATGGGGGGAAATAAAGACAGCGCGAAATACAGGATCGAAAAGCTTACTCTTCAACAGCGGTCAGCATTTGTTCTTTCTCAATGTTGCCTCCCATTCCTGAGGCCAGATCCAACGCTCCTCCTCCTGTTGCCATTCCTGAGATATAATCACGCATCACAAATCACTATAATGCATTTTTGTAAATATCAAGAAAACCTGTGCTGATCATTTAGCACATCAAATATTTTTATAAAGATCCTCGAGAACATCTTTCGAACAAACTTCGCACGTTAGCAAGCAGATCTAACCAAAAAGAGAGAAAGAAAGGATCAATGCAGAATTTAAACTTAAAATCAAAGCTTAAGTAAAGCTCATAGACATGATTTTTGCGTGGTGGCAAAGAGATCTCACAATAAGAGGCACTGTGTGTACCTGAAACAGAGTTTTAGTAAGCGATTCAGTGAATCTTTCTGAACCCGCAAAAATCGTTAATGGCTTCACTGCTACGATTTAGGGGTTAGGGGATCATAAGGAGCAGAAGGAATTCCTGCGCACAATAATAAATTACATCGGTTTTTGGCAACGCAAGCATAGCTGGTGGAAATGAACCGAGATTCAAACATAAAACCAAACCAGCGATATAATAACAATTGAGGTTCGTCTGTTTCGGTGGCAAAGGCAGGGAATTGATCGTGCGATCTGGCTATCGGATGCCACGTCACAAAAAGATAACATGGGCATGGTGGTGTGAAAAACACATTGAATTTTTGTTTCAAGAGGAATACAAAATGAAATGAAATTTTAATATTCAGGGGACTAAATATAGTCTATGTTGACTTGTTTTTTCGTTTTGTAATTTAAATTAACAATGAGCTAATCCAACTTTGTAAGGGTGTTTTCACGAAAAGACATGCAAGGAATTTATGTTGTAATTGTTTTTGGTGTCTATGAAAGTATCACATTCCAAAATATGCAAGGAACTGATGTTGTAATCGTCTTTGGTGTTTATGAAAGCATCACATTCCAAAATGAAATGTTTTTCCGATTCCACTGCCCCTAACGTGCAAAAGTACACACTCATTCTTCCCAAGCTTCTTTAGGTCTTTTCCATCGCCCTGTTTCGCACTGTAGTTGATGCGAGTAGTTCTTAATTGAGTAATAAGAATCTTTATTCTCCATGGAATGCTAGCTCAAATGTACTCTTTTTGTTGAAGATCACAAGTGAAATTGAATTCTTGAACATAGTATTTCTTCTTTCTACCCAACTCTTTTCCCCATATACACTTACGAAACTTCTCCAAAACAAAACTGTTTAAATCATTGTTGTTTGTGGGACATGCATTGAGGTAAATATTCCATTTTTGCATCCATTTGTTGTTTTGTCTCATCCATTATTTCTTTCTTTCACTCATTCCTTCATTGAAGTTAACTTTAGGCCATCTACCTTTCCCCATTTGTTCAATTCTTTGAAGATTATCTTATGAGACGCGCCATAGCAATTGCTTCGACGGAAGTCGCTCCTGTTTCATTGAGCATTATCTCACAGGAAACCAAACTATTTATTTTAAACTTGCTCATGATCAAAAGGGCTTTTGGATTTTTTCAATTTGCTTCCATTTTGAGACAAGGATGCTGCTAGACCACAATTCACACCCATATAAAATCATTGGGCAAACTAGAAGCCCAAAAAGCTCTTTAATTGTTTTCCAATCTCATAACATTGCCTCTCTATATATGTTTTGAAGAGCATATAATGCTTTCCACCCTCCTAAAATTCTCTTCTTTCTGTAGTGCTTCCAATTAAGCTTGTTGTTGAAATCAATCCCAAGGTACTTGTATTCATTTACTTCTTCAAGAATGTTACCTTTAAAGAAGAATGCATGTTGGCTCTGCTTCTTTTTATTTGAGAAAATCATTATTTTGGTCTTGTTGGTATTGACTTGCATCCCCACTACTTTACAAAATTCCCAAGGGCGTATAGGTGCATTTACAATCTCTGGGCCGATTTAGCAATCAATACAAGGTCATCAGCATATAAAAGAAGCTTTATCACAAACTCCCCCAACCGAACACCATCCCCGCCTTGCAGATTTAGCCACTCTTTCAATTTATCAATTTATAAACCAAAAAGAGTAGGGGATAAAGGGAAGCCTTGCTTGACTCTGATGTCACTTCTAAAGCTTTCTAAAATGCTTGTTGAAGTTCTATTTTTGACTTTCACCACTTCATAAAGCATATGGACAACAACTCTATAATGCAAATGAATTTCAAGTTCTTTCATTCTTCTCCACAACTTATCTCTAGGGACCATGTCAACTGCCTTTGAAGTCAACAAAGCAGCAAAATATTTCTTCTTTGCCCTCCCAAACCTTTTCAATAATATGTCTCAGCGTGATACCATGATCAGTTGTAGAATGTTTCGGCCTAAAACCTACTTATCCTTTTTCCCTCTTTTCTTTGACGTCCACCCACTTGTTGATTCGAGTTTCTACCATGTCGTTGAAGAGCTTTGCAGACAAAGGATTGATCATAATGGTTCTATAGTTGGAAGGATTATTAATGTCTCCACTTTTAAAAAGGGGTATTGCTACACTGGTTGTCCAATCTCCTAGGAATCCTTGTTGGTTGAAGTTGTTGAATATTCCATGATGTGTGATGCAAGAATGTTCATTCCCCACTTTACATATTTTGCTTGAAGTTCAACCAAGTCCTTTGCCTTTCCTTCTCATCCCTCATCGGTAGGGTTTGCATCTGCACTTGACTTCATTCCACTCCCGCTGGATTCTCCCCCACTCCCACACACTTCTGCAGAGCCCGAACTATCTACCTCCCTGTTCGGTTGCTTTGACATTTCCACTGTAAACCCTCGGACTAGTATCCCACAAGCTCAGAAGGATACCCTGGGCACACAGGATCCCCTTCAGGACCACCCAACAACTCCCCGCTCTGGCAAAGACAAGAAATTGAAGTGTGTTAAAGCCTCCTGTAAGGAACTGTCCCTCTGTTTCAGTGAAGGGGTGCAAATGGGGGAAGTTGTGGATACAGCTAATAAGGTTTTGGTGGGCAAAGTCAGAGGAAGAGCATACACTGTTACTTGATTGCGCCTATGGGTCATGGAAATTTGGGGCAATATCCTCAAGGAGCTCCCGACTGTTACCACCCTGGCCCGGGGATGGTTCGCACTTAGCTTTCAGAGGGAGGACTACACTACATGGGTCTTATCACGGTATTGGCACATCGAAATGGCCCCTATATTGCTCAAGAGATGGAGCTCGTTATTCGATACTGAGCGGGAACAACTGGGCGCTGGACCGCTTTGGGTTAGGCTACCTAGTCTCCCCCTTCACTTTTGGTCCGAGGATATCTTCACCTGCATTGAGAATGCACTAGGCACTTTCCTGGACTATGACAAGTCATATATTACATCATGCAACAAATCGATGGCTCGCATTTTGGTGTACCTGGACACCAGAGAGGGATTGGAGGAGCAAATGACCTTACATTGGCGAAGATTCACTCACATCCAAATCCTTGACTATGAGGGGGTGCCATTCAGGTGCAGAAAGTGTCACAAGGTAGGCCATCTTTATAAAGAGTGTCCTTTGCTTATCTTGGCCTCATCCCCTTCCAAAGCCTCGGTTGATGTTGTTCCTATTGCACCTTCATCTACTGAAGGCCTGACTCCTCGGTCACAGGGTCCGAAGACAACGGATTGCGGATCATCTCAGGTACCAACTTCAGTCTCTCCTTGACCTCCTTCCCCACCTATGATGAGATCACGGGCTGTTGCTGCAGCCGCTTCCTCATCAGGTACTCCTCCCCTCAACTTTGTGTCTACTTTTTCTTTATCAAGTTCAACACAACACTTGCATGTTGCATATGCATCCATCCCATGCATTTCATCATCCCCTATTACCTGCCCCCGTGGAACTTCACTCTCCATCCATCTTGACCACCCCGCCCTATATACTTGGTTTGGCTACCTCATCCCCCTCTCTAGAGCCCTCAGTCACCTCAAGTCATTCACACCCCGACAATCTTTGATCCCGGGTGTCACACCCTCCTAAGAATGTCGGGATTGGGTTGATCTGCCCTCCTAAAATCACCAAGATCTCCAGGGGTAGACACTCCTTCATCTCAATCTATCATCCAGGTTCGGGTGGATGCAGGGCAGGCAATCCACACTTGACAGGGTTCTTAGAGCATCGAACACCCTTCCTCGGTCACACCCATGAAGTGGATCTCTTTCAATTATAGACGGTTGGCTAGCCCTTCTAAAATACTAACCCTCAAAAGACTACTGGATTCTAAGCCTATCGACATTACTTACCTATAAGAAACCCTAGGTAAGGTTGATCACGTTATTTGAGTCATGCAACCTCTGAAGCCGGGTTGGAATTTCCACGCACTTAATGTCATTGGTAGATATGGTGGCATTTCTCTGGGCATCAATCCCCACACTATCAATATTAGCTCTACTTGCGGGGGGATGGTTTTATCGGCATGGACATTTATTCCTCGGCGCTAGGCATGGACTCCAGAATTATCAATGTGTATGCTCCTTATCTCAATAGAGTTAAGTTTTGGAATCATCTTCTCAAATTATTTTTGGTTAACTCAGACAATCTTATCCTAGGTGGGGATCTGAATTTCTATATTGGATTTGGGGAATCGTGGGGATGCAATGCTCAGTTGGATCCCCTATCGGACACCACCACGCAATTTCTAGAGCACCACCATCTGATTGACATTCCCATGAATAAGATTCAACCTACTTGGCGCAACAGAAGGACCAGAGGAGCAGCTTTGGCAAGGCGATTAGACCGATTTCTAATCAAGGAACACTTGGTAAGAGCCTTGTCTAATTATTAGCAACGGATAGCATCTGGTGGCATCTCTAACCACTCCCCTATATTCCTAGAACTATTTGGTCCCTTCCCAAAGCCTAGGCCCCTTTTAAATTAAACTCTACTCGGTTGATGGAGCCTGATTACATCAAATTGGTCAATGACTATTAGCAAGCACATCCACCTGCTCAGGGGTGATCCATAGCAAAAGGATTCTACCACAATCTTCTCGAGATAAAGAGTTTATTTATCAAATGGGCAAAGGATAAGAGAGAATGGGAAGAACATACTATTAGGAACATTGAAAACATGTCGGCTGATCTATTGGATGAGCAGGGACGAGGTTTCATATCTGAAGAAGCGAAACACAATCTAACTGATCTGGAGACTCAAAGATCCAAGATCCTCGAAGATCATGAGGAAACTTTGGTGCCTTAAGAGCTGAGCTATCTCGTTACAAGCTAGAGACGATAATACCAATTTTTTTCATAATTATGCAAAGGGGATAAGGGCGAGCAACACTATTTGAAAAATTCCCACCGAGGATGGTCGATTTGCCCACTCCTTTCATCAATTGGCACATCTAGGCAACTCACATTTCCAACAGCTATTCAAGGCCCTTCCTGGGGCCACGCTTGCAAAAATGATTCGAATTAATGGGCTTTTCCCTCACTTTGTTGACCAAGATGAGTCTGATAATCTTAGTAAACCTGTCTCCATGGGGGAACTGGAAAGCACTCTAAAATGGTTCAAAAAGGATAAGATCCTAGGTTTGAATGGTTGGTCTGTTCAATTCTATACAACCTTTTTTGACACCATTGGACAGGATCTCCTCAAGGTGGTGGAGGAATGCAGATTATCTGGTTGCATGTATGAGGCTATAAACTCTACTTTCATTGCACTCATTCCTAAAGTGGACTCCCCCCTCTCATTCAATGGTTTTAGACCTATCTTCCTGTGCAATTGCCTCTACAAGATTATTGCCAATCGCATTAGGCCTATCTTAACTACTCACATCTCACCTGAGCAATTTACATTCTTGCATCATCAACAAGTACATGAGGTTGTAGGTACTGCCCAAGAGACCCTCCACTCCATTAAGATTAAGTAGCTTAAAGGATCCATCCTCAAGATCGATCTCTCCAAGGCTTTTGATCGTGTAAGCTGGTTGTACATAAGAATGCTCATCACTCGTTTAGGCTTCCCCCTCCCTTTCATTAATTGGATCATGTGTTGCATTACTACTATGTCCTTCAGTGTCCTTATTAATGGTTCAGCCTCCAACTTCTTTCATGTTGAGTGCAGCCTTAGACAAGGCTGCCCTCTCTCCCCACTCCTATTTCTCCTTGTTATGGAAGGTCTTAGTAGACTAATATTACAGGCTAAAAGGGAGGGACAATTACTGGGGCTCAAGATAATTGATCACTACACTATCACCCACCTCCTTTTCGTTGACGATGTGCTCATTTTTCTCAATGGAGGTATTAGGGATTCCTCTATATTCCATGATGTTTTGTTTCTCTTCTCAGTTGTTACACGTATGGAATCCAACAGGATGAAATCCAGTATCACCTTCTCAGCTTGTACTCCACAAGAAATCCATACTGCTATACAGAAATTTCCATTTCTAAGACTACAATTGGAAGATGGGCTCAAATATCTTGGTTTTTGAATCCAACATCATTGTTACATAATTGTGGATTAGATATGGATTGTGGCCAAGGTCGAAAAGAGATTACACAACTAGAATCACAGGTTTTTATCCAGAGCAGGACGATTAGTCCTCATAAAATCGGTCCTGGAGGAAACGCCGATGTATTAGATGTCTTTGGCTTGGATCCCCAAAGGAATTCTTTCACGGATACAAAAAATATGTTGCAAATTCCTTTGGAATGAATACAAGAAAGGAAACCCTTTGCTTGGGTGGGATGGTGCCATATTGCACTCCGCAAGAAGTGGGGTAGTTGGGGTTTAAAAGACCTTCCTTCTTTCGCTCACTCTCTTGCAGCCAAGATGGGATGGCTTATACTTACCTCACGCAGTCTATTGACCGAAGTGGTACACTACAAATATATTTGGCCCTTACAGATTATGGACTGGATCCGCCTACCTTCATGGCAATGATCAAGTATATCTTCGATCTGGCAAGCTGTCTTACATACCTTTCCCACTATCAAAAATGGCCTTGCATGACGCATTAGAGTTGGCACATTTGCGCGTATTGGCAGGGATCCCTGGACTGGTTGTGGCAACATGTACCGACTTCCTCCTGAGCTTATTCACTTCCTTAAGAACAAATATATTGATATTGCCATATTTCTGATATGGAGGACACCACCATATTTGTACAAGCATGGAAATCGGTTGATCTATTGGGTATCCTTGTACAACGGCACAAGGCATGGGCTAAATATATATCTGCATTGACAGAATCTCATGTTCGCATCAAGGAGGGCGACGACGAACTTATTTTGGCTCCAACTGCTCATGGAGTATACACGCCTAAAGAAGGTTATCCTACCATTCATGCCACTCACATGCCACCTATGATCATGGACTAGTGGTGTGCACTTTGGAAACTCAAAGCCCCCCACCCCCCTGCACCAGATTCTTCATGTGGAATGTCTTAATGAACAAGACACCTATTGGGGGTAATCTGATGAAAAGATCCTTTTATGGCCCCTCTTGGTGTGTTCTATGTTACCAGGCTAAGGAAATCGGTAATCATCTCTTCCTCCTTTGCCCCATGGTGATCAATATCTAGGAGCAAGTACTTTCTACATTGTCCATTACTAAGCAGATGGCACAGACACAATACAATGGAGCCTTGGAACCATTGGAGGGAGGGGACCTCGAACCAAAAATATCATTTTCTTCCTCTGATTATATGTTGGACCATCTGGTTGAATAGAAACGGTATCATCTTCAGAGACAGAGTTGCTTATTGGCCATTACCAATTGCCCAGATCATGAAATTCCAGAGGACGACCCCACACCACCTGCTCGAGTTGTGACACCTGAAGTCATTAACAGTAATCATTCTTGGGCATACTTTGATGGTGTTGCACAAAAACATGGATATTGGGGGGG